>JAULCC010358661.1:0-19503 GCA_032358795.1 Nuttallia obscurata | reverse complement strand
TAATGAGCTGGACGTCGCGATATGACTGAAATACTGTTAAAGCGACGTTAAATTCCAAACAAACAAACAAACAAATGAATATAAAAAACTCTGGAACCTGGCTCGCAATTTAGAACTATTTAGAAATGCATGTAAACTATCCGGCCTTTAATGTCTGATGTTTATTTCTAAGCTTTCTGTTTTACTCTATATAAAGGGTATTCTAACTAGAACTCGGCTATATTTCCGCCATTTGTGCAAGAATTTGGATTGAATTTGAAATATATCTAACTAAACATATATCTTGTACTTTAGAGAAATTGCATTTATATTTAATTTCAACAGAGCTTAATTCTAAACAAATGATTCAAATACTATCAAAATAGAATTCGCAAAATTTGTTGCTGTATGTATATACACTCACGCTATTTCTAATCACTACTGTGAATTTTGTAACTGCTCTTAGCGTAACTCATATGTTGTGAATACTTTGACATTTTACCTTTACCAGGAAGAGCACATAACGCTTGTAGATAAGGTACTTTAATTGAATATGTATCTTTTATCTATCCATGGTTTTAACCACTTAATTCATCAATTAATAGCGTGCATTAAACTACAGACTCTGAAGTCAGGGCACCTAGACCGACTACTAAGATACTGTTATTGGGTTCTGCGATATAAACACCGAAACAGTATTTCAACAACAGCAACAACAATGGCGACACTGTGCTTGACCAAACAAATAGGAAAGTGATATGTCACTTAAAAAAGATCAAACAAATATATAATTTTAGTCTATCCTCATCTGGCACTCACCACAAACACGTATCTTTGTTTCATGGACAGGATACCCTCAATGATTTTACTCAACTCCTGAAAGATTTATTTGTTTCATTTACCTCAGTTTCTGCCAACTAAGGTTAATGGACGTCACAGTGAGAGGAGAGCGTATACAGAGAACTCTTGTTTAGAGAGATCTGGTTCCTTTACTCATAATCTCAAATAAAATTTATTTGTATATCTTATATTATTTCTACATGTTTTCGACCCAAAATAGCCTTTGTGTGCTGGCGTGCCATAAAACCCCATTTCATTTACCACTCACTCTTTTACGTACCCAGTGTATAGCACTGATAAACGTTGGGATGATCCACGACTGGTCACTTTATCCTGACACCGACAAATCGTCGTAATGCTAACCCTGTAGCCGGAGCGCCACGGAGAAAGGGTTTTTAATGCTAATCTTAAAAGCTTAATGTGACCCGGTCGGGGATCGCTGCCGCAATCTCCTGTGCCTGAAATGAACGCTCTATCACTTGAGCTAACTGGATATTCCAACTCCTGAATGAGTATCTGTTGTAGCTCAAGTACGTTTGAACACGGCGGCCAGGCTCATCCCGTAAATGCTTGATGGGATTGATATTCGGAGACTCGCATGGCCTTGGTAGTTTCCTGATGTTCTATGTATCTAGCAGAAGCGCCTGTGTGTTTCGAGCCTTGTTTGTGGGTGGGACATAAATGGCTTGATATTTACTATAAAGCAAGTACCTGTCCTCATGAATGGCCAACTTGTATCATACCAACTGCGTGAACCGTTTTCGAAAATATTCAAATAAAAATGGGTTTTATTACAAGATCCTTTCAGCGAAGATCACACTATTTGGTGTTTTATATTAATTTTCTTACAAAATAAATCCAGACCCAGTGGAGGATATTCAAGACTAAGAATGACTTGTCGCTTTAACAAAATAAGAAGCCCAAATGTCATGTCTTAAAACATTCAGTCTGCACAGAACAAACAGTTATTGTTCTTAGACTTTTACCTAGACTCCCCTCAAAGCACCATTCAAATACTCCATTCCAAATAATAGTATTTGATTGTATATTAAGTAACTTAACTGAACAAATATGTTTAAACCAAGTAATAGTATTGTATCTGTGTACTTTAAATTTTCAGGATACTTGGCAAATGAATGTGTATATTAATCAAATTCAAAATTAAAGAGTAGTACTGAATAAAAGAACTACTGAATAAATGAATAACTGAACACATGAATTATGAATGGAGGAATAGACAAATCATTAAATCAATCTTCTATCCTCTAGAAAAATCAGGACATTTCGTTTTTTACAGGTAACTGGTCATGTGACTTTTTCTTAAAACTAATTTCAATGTTTATTGAGCATTGTGATAATTGTTCTTAGAAAAGTGATTGCCCAACGATAGACAACCTTTCAATAGGCTTTGCCGTTTTCAGCTTGATACGTACTGACCTATTATATGCCTTACAATATACTGATAGACTTAAGATCTTTGTATAAGTAAATTATCTATCTATCTTTCTACCTTAAAATATATATATAAGGTATCCATCTACAAAACTATTTGTTTCACGAATTCAAGGTAAATTACTGGTCGACATTTTGAAGTCTGATTGCGTCTTTAATTTCAATCAATCATTTGCAAACCATTTTTTGTACAAATTTCAGTATAATAGTTGCTTATATGCGTGAGGTAGAAATCCAAATCTACTTCTTCACATGCGGGCAGAAGAAACTCAACTTCAGTTGCCCTCATGTTTTAGGTACAATTTCTAGACAAAGAGTGCTGGCAAATATACTATATAAACCCAAATGTTTGTGAGGAACAAAATCAATTTAGTTGTGCTCATACATGAGGAACAATTCCATTAAAGTTTCTTTATACATGATTTATGATTCCAAATTAGGTTTCCTACACACATTAGATTGCTATTCAAATATTGTTTGTCACATAAAACTACTTCTAAGAGTATATTAAATCTTTTACTTAAATATCTTAATTACACTTGAGTATTATCGATATTTGCGTCTGGTGTGGTACTTAATTGTTCTTTAAAGCGTCTGACTAAACTGGAAACCACGATGACGTCACTTCGGCAACAACGGCATCAGATAACGTTAAAATGAGCAATTGTAAAGAAGAATGATGTAAACATTGAGATGTTTGCGTATTCAATTGACACCTTTACCTGTTCTGTATGATAAATAAAAATTTACTTTCGTGTTTATTTATCATCATTTAAAACATGGAAAAGTACAAATCCTAATTAGGTGTCTTACATACATGAGTTAGAAATTTTAATAATAATGACAAATATATATAAATGTATCCATACCTCTGATGAATGGCGTGAGGAACAAATCCAAAACTGCGCGAGGAACTAATCCAAATATCACTACCACATGCACCTTGACAGGATAGTCTATGAAGAGTGACTACATTAAAAGTATCCTAAATTTCATCTATATTGATCAAGTGCTAGGTATAAATCAAACTTTCAAATGACAGTCATACTTAGTATACCAGTACAATTAAATGTGTCCTGCACACCTTAACTGAAGGCTTGAGCACATAAACCTGTCAAATATTTACTCAAATATTTCCAGTGTATCTCGTACAGGACAAATGCACATTTCGGGGCTATTAGTGGTGTGTCTTTGTATGATGTATTACTGCCAGCAGTGTAGACTAACGATGTGCTTCTCTTTTCCATAAGCTATTTAAGGTACTTTCAGAGATGCAGTTTACAAATGAATAAGCTAACAAATCTACTGTTTACCAACCTCACAGATGTAACTTCATAACTTCATAACAAATAAATAGAGACCTTAAGAAACGAAGCAATGAAATAAAATAATATGACCCAACCAAGTACAGTTATTGAGTCAATTCAACATACATTGTGCGAGGGATATTTGACAAAGTGCTAACTTTCTTTAAAAACAACAATAGTTTAAACCGACCGTTGAATGACATATGCATCGCCGTTTTTTTAATTTTAAGTTTATAATTATATTTTTTCACGATTTAAAATCAATTAATTTACTTAATTCTAAATTCAGATTAATTTTATTAATTTCAATTAAAACATTTGCATTTCATAACAGTTCATACATTTATAGCGTATGACTTGGCGGCGAAAAGTTTTTCGTGGATTCCGTTTGTGTGTACTGTTGTTTGCTTTACATCACTTTATGTCAGCTAGGCCTAATCGACGTCAACGAGAGAGGGAAGCTTATGTTTAATTATCTTGTTCTTTTACGTGCCAGTGTATACCACTGAAACACGTGGGGACTTAACCCCGGCCGGTCACTTTATCCTGACACCGACAAACCAGTCGAAATGCTATCCCTTAATCATGAGCGCATTGATGGAATCAATTAATACCAATTTTAAAGTCTTTGGTTTGACCCGATCGGGGTTTGAACTCGCGGCCTCCCACACAGGAAGAGGGCGCTCTACCACTTGAGCCGGAGTGGGTATTTCGATTTTGCTTTGTACATTAGTTCGTGAAACATTTATCTCTAAAACGGCATGCAACAAAGTAAAGATGTGGACTCATGTTGTGATATAGCAAAACAATTCCCTTTGGTGCTGTAACGGTGTGAATCTATGGACCACTAGCAATACAGTGACTGATGTTAGAACAGACAAAAATGAATATAATTCACTATTTGCCTACTCCAAAGGGAATAAAGCCCTAAATCCAGCCTTTAAGAACTGACGTTCGCTGCTTAAGATTACGATGCATTCGCTTTCAAACAGTGGAGCAACCGTTGAAGGGATTCATTACCGCTAGTACTTTTCAAAAACTTGCATGTAATATGTTTGTCTCTTGTGTGTCTCTAGATTTGATAAGGTTGTAAGGTTTTGGTGAAGTTAGGTCAACCAAACATACGAGCTTATCGTAACTTACAATTGAAAGTAAATTGCATACCTCAAAATAACATATTCGACGCTGTTTTAAAAATTGTTGCAATGTTTATTTAGAAGTATTTTATTTCACTGAAACGTTATTTGCATTTATTTTACCTCACTTGCCAGTTTCTCTATACACGTATAGTAAATGATACTGTCGATATTTTGCATATCACCCCACGAATATTGACTGTTTCTATGAATAGCCCAGGCGAGTAATAGTTTCATCGAGTCTTGCGAGATGATACGGAATGGTATGACCGGTGTCATTGTTGAACTGCATTTCCTGAAGCGCATCACAAGACATTAGTTTATTAATTAATATTCATAACATTAATTCATGACAGTTTAACAAGAGCTGTCATCGGCTTCTCGCAAGACACCGTGATAACTGTTATGGTAGAATAACACAACATTTTTACAACATGTTCTAAAGTTATGCAAAAGTCAATGATAAGTCGATTGACTTACAAGTTTAATGGTGGCACTATACATATTATCAAAAGAATTGGAAGTAGCGATTTTTTCTTTGGAAAGTGTACAATTGCAAAATAACAACTTTGCTCCACTATTTGAACGCCATTGACTCGTAGCCCAAAACAACGAACGCCAATTCTCAAAGGCTCGTTTTTGGCTACATTATTGCAGCTATTAAAGAAAACGCATCAATGACAAAGTCTTTTTTCCAGTATACCATTACTTTTAATAAACTTCATTTTCTGTCTAGCCATAAAACTCTAATCTAATTCTGGTATCAGTTCACCCTCCCAAGTTCCGTCTTCTTTCTGCCAATGTCTTGCTACCATGTAAATATCCTCCGTCTTTCCTCCATCTCTTACAACTAGTGTTCTAGATCCCTCGTCTATGTCATAAGCACAGTCAACGGGTATATGGCTGAAAATAGTGTAGAAATTCATTCGATAACCCAAAGATTGATTATGATTTATTTCAGACTTAAGTATGTTTCTTTAATGTTTGTCTAATTTTCTGTTTAGACTGTTAATCTAATGTTGCAATAATATATACATTTCAACAACGTTTTTCAATCTACATGTAATTGTTGCTCATCTTATAAATAATGAAACCAACGGCATCTCAATAATTGATCATCACTTCCAACTTGAAAGATAGTAGGAGACATGTTACCTTTTCATAGTTGGAGATTAGAACAATCCATCATGTATATTTAAATATCAGAGAGATATCCCTCCCGAGGATCAGAAATTTCGCATTGTCTCTGCGTAAATCTCTTATCTCGAGAGTGGGATAATCCTATCCTGCATAGATTAAAGAAAGACAGATTATGTTTCTTTCATTAATTTTTTTTTGAATTTCTAGAATTTAGATAATCCAGTAGAATGTTTTATATCATTTCGCTTATGCGATACGTCCGAACTTCTATTATGAACCACGTAACATGTAAAGTATGCAAATCTCCTATCTTCTATTGTTAGGAGAGAAGGAGACAGTTCACTGGGGACTAACTACCTTACCGTAGCAATAACAAGCATGTTGATATCAAACTTATGAAGCTGTCTCCAGTCCACGATTCGAATATACTACCCCTAAGTAACGATACAAGACTTGATGTAAATACTTCAGGACTGTGTTCTGCCCGAAATTTACTGCTTTCGAACAATGCCAAATCAAGACATGATGCTGATCTCAATTGCATGATACGTTTTAATATAAAACAAACAAAGAAACATTTCAAGTCTTTTAGGCTTTTATCATAGTACAATTTATTATATGCTATCCAATTAATCCCTTTTTTAGTAATCTGTATTGGCCTACATGTAGATCTACAATTTCAATTTTATGTGACTAATGTTTTCAGAAAAATCGAAATATCTTATAAAGTAAGAAACGGTTATCAAGAAAACTAATTATTTACGAAATGCTTTCCCTTTATCTTGTTTGGCACCCCCCCCCCCTTCCGGAATGAAACTTTCGAGTTGCGTACGGAACTATTCTATATTGACATTTTCAGAAAGTAACATTTAAGTTGTGTTACTAGTTTTATAACGTCATATAATTTGCAAGGAATAAACAAGTAAGCTTGCATAAACATTATGCTAATTTGTTTTTTCATAATTAGCGGTTAGAAATTAATGGCTGCTCCTTGGTCAGGTCTCAAAGCCGGTGATATTTTTATGTCATGTTATTGCATCGTCTGCTCTTACGGTTGTCGTTTTTGCAGAATAACTACGGGATTACATAAATATCTTTTAACAATATGATAATTGAAATTGTGCTATCGTATTAACCACTAATTGGATATTGATGTTATGTTACATTACTGTTATTATTATTCACATTTTCCATTCTACATTATTTTTATTGTATTTTGTTGCATTGTTCTGCAAAATACTAAAAAAATGAAAAATCTCTGGTGCCAGTTTGCTTATAATCATTATGACACTTTTACAATCAAGTCTTTCTGGTCGCCAGTACATTCCATTCATATGATACGTAATACCTAACAAAAAAGTAATTTATGTTTGCTTTATTAGCTTCTTACCATGGTTACATCATAAAGTATACATGCATGTTCTATTAAAGTAAGTATGTCTACATTACGGTCGATGAGGTTTTGGGTTTTTATTATGTCTGATTGTTTAATGATTTACATCTCCATTTGCTAGGTTTTAATACGTCTTCTAACAATTATTATATAGATATATCCGATTTACTTTTGGTTAAAATCATTTAAACATTAAATAACCTCACTTTTTTATTCCACAGTATTTTAGTGAAAACGCACAAATTTGGATTTTTTGTCAATAAAATTAAGTCGATTATTAAGAAAAAACAATAATATTTTATTTAAGACATATATTATCATATGATTTTGGTCGATTTAGAAAGAAATGGAAACCTTTTCCTTTTTCTAATTTCGATTTGTGAGCAACATTTTGATATCAGCCATATATGATGTGTATTTGTTGACCTGATAGACACCCATTGCATTATGACTTCTTATCATAAGTTCATCTGCATTGTATTCACGAGTATGATTATTGAAAAAAAGTCCTTCAAATTTTTTTGGTTTGTTGGTTTGATAGTCTTATCGAATTAGTTCATATACATTGTTAGTACTGTATTCAAGACGACCTGATGTTTACATGTTTATCATGTCAACGAAGTACAACTTGTCAAACTTGTCAAACATGTCAAATTGTCATGATATCCCAAACAGACGCCCTGTGATGATAACATCAATGCTAGTAATTTTAAATGATTAATTATGAAACCAATTAGAAGTTTGTACTTGGTTTAAATAGTTTTCTTTAACTCTTAGCCTGCTGAAAAAAAGTCTTCTGCTAAAACTGTCGTCTGCGTAGATTTTTAAATTCATCAGAATAGCCCAATATTTGGAGAAACAATTGGCCGAGTGTCAAACAGCTTGGATTCTTATTAGACGCTAAGTTACTCGACGTATTATCTTGATCCAAGCTGTTTGCAAATTTTATCAAGGTCGCCCTTAGCAGGCTAAAGGTTAACATGACAACGTAGTTTTCTTTAACGTAAGAGTTAGCAATATTGTTTGTATTGCTCCTAGTTCCTTTGTGTGTGTTTTTAAGCAAATCAATTTACATGTGTTGATGAGTGCTGCCGTTGTCTTATATGTGTCTTCAAAGTTGTTATTTTGCCACTGGAACGTAATTTCACACTATGCTGCCAGCTTGAGATGACGTGATATAACTTGACTTATTAACGAAGAATTAGTAGGTGCCTATTCTGATCAGTAATACGAAAAAAGTACATATGACAAAGATAATCACTGATATCCGAGTATTGAAAACTATTTTACTATTTTAAAATGACAAATAAAATCGTGAATGTTTATCTCCTATTGCAATACAGTGTTCGACTTAAAATGTGAAATATCACGTGTGTAAAACTAGGTATACCACCGCATATCTAATAGGAAGCATCAGTCATACTCTCAAAGGAACCAGTGATGTACACGGAGTTGTGCAAACACTAGAAGTGAGAGAGGAGACAAGCAATAATACCTCCATAGTGATGACACTCGTTCACCACTGTGTTTTGTGGTCGGCCTTGGATAAAAATAAAAACAATGTTAAAATTGTATACAATGTTAAAATTGTATGAAAACAAAAGGTCTCAAAGTTCCATGTCATTTACATGGGTACTATGAATTCGCGATTGCAAAATTATAAGTCTACCTTTACATATCCAGTAGAAAAACGATATATGACACTTGTCTACTTATACAAGTTCTGTACTTACAATCATGATACCTGAATCTTGTCCGCCCATATAAGTACAGAACGTGCAATAATGATATCCGGCCGGTGTCTACCTATACACGTTCAGTACTTATACAAGAATGATACCCGGACTTTGTCTGTCTACATAAGTACAGTACGTACAATAATGATAACCGGACCGTGATTTCCAATATGAGTTTTTAACGTACAAAATGTTACCCGGCCCTTGTCTGCCTATACACGTCCAGTACGTACAAGAAGGATACTCGGCCCTTGTTTGCCTATACAGTTCAGTATGTACAACAATGTTACCCGACCCTTCTCTGCCTATACACATCCATTATATACAAGAATGATACTCGGCCCTTTTCTGTCTATATAAATTCAGTACGTACAAGCATGGTAACCTTCACTTGTCTTCTTATACAAGTTCATTACGCAAGAATGTCACACGGCCCTTTTCTGCCTATACACGTCAAGTGCGTACAAGAATGATAACAGGCTCTTGTCTGGTCTATATAAGTTCAGTACGTACAAGAATGATACTCGGCCCTTTTCTGCCTATACAAGTTCAGTGCGTACAAGCATGGTAACCTTCACTTGTCTTCTTATACAAGTTCATTACGTACAAGAATGTCACACGACCCTTTTCTGCCTACACACGTCCAGTGCGTACAAGAATGATAACAGGCTCTTGTCAGGCCTATATAAGTTCAGTACGTACAGGAATGATACTCGGCCCTTTTCTGCCTATACAAGATAGCATTTACTTGTCTGCAAATACAAGTTTAGTACGTACAGGAATAACACCCGGTCTTTGTTTGCCTATACACAATCAGTGAATACAAGAAGTATACTGTCCTTGACTGCCTGTATATGTTCAGTACTTACAAGAATGATTCCCGGACCTTGTTCGTCTATGTTTGTTCAGAAAATACAAGAATGATACCCGGATCTTGTTCCTTTATATGTTCAGTACGTACAAGAATTGTACCCGACCCTTGTACAAGAATACTACACGGGCCTTTAAGAATGATGCCCGGCACTTGTCTGTCTATATAATTTCTGTTCGTACAAGAATAAAACTCGACCTTGTCTGCCTTTACACGTTCAGTGCGTACAAAAAATATACCCGGCTCCTGTATACCTACACAAGAATGATACCTGGTGCTGCCTTTACAATTTTGTACCATCATGAATTATACCCGACCATTGTCTACTATGCAAGCTCAGTACCTACACAACTGAATCCCGACGTTATCTATAATAACAAGTTCAGTAAGTACATTATGATACTCGACCCTAGTCTACATATAAAAGCTCAGTAAGTACCAGAATTATACCCGGCCCCTGTCTACCTATATTCGTTTAGGAGTACAAGACCGATACCCAGTACTTGCCTACCAATATATGTACAATACGTACAATAAAGATACCCTCCCCTTGTCTACATACACAAGTTCAGCACGTACCAGATTGATACCCGGTCCTTGTCTACCTATATCACTTCAGTACGTACAAGATTGATACCCAGTACTTGCCTACCAATATATGTACAGTACGTACAATAAAGATACCCATCCCTTGTCTCCATATACAAGTTCAGTACGTACAAAAAATATACCCAACCCTTGTCTACCTTTATCACTTCAGTACGTACATTTTTTACAAGATTGAAACCAAGTTCTTGTCTACCTATATACGAGTATGTTCACTCCGCACAATAAAGATATCCACCCCTTGTCTACATATACAAGTTCAGTTCGTACAAAAATGGTACCCGACCCTTGTCTATCTTTATCACTTCAGTACGTACAAGATTGATACCCAGTTCTTGACTACCTAGATATGTTCAGTTTGTACGATAAAGACACCCTTCCCTTGTCTACATATACAAGTTGAGTACGTACACGAATGACACCCGGTCCTTGGTTACCTTTATCACTAAAGTACGTACAAGAATGATACCCGGCCCTTGTCTATATACGTTCAGTACGTACAATAATGATACTCTCCCCTATCTACCTATACTACTTCAGTACGTACAAAAATGACATTCGGCCCTTTGCAGTGCAGCAACCTCTGTCGCCATTACATATCTCAGAACGAGGGTCCAACTGTGGAAGGCTTCTCTCATTTGGGCAGTTTTTGCAAACTTCTTCACACATACACTGACGGCAACACTCGCAATCTGCATAAGCATAAAGAAAGCCACCATAAAAAAATCTAGCAAGGATTATGTAACTAGCTTTTTAAAAAGGTGCTAGAACTGGTATTAAAGCATTAGACATTTAAACACATTTTCGTCGTGTTTTTATCAGAATAGTTTGCACGTTCTGCAAACATATCTAGATGTTGAGATATTGTGATATTAACAATCGGAATGTCATGTTGTCTTTGGAATCTGTTTTTGTCGTCAGTCAGGCATTTCCTGACAAAGGCATCGGACCGAGCCACTTATGTCAAGTTTGCTCTCTGTGTCTTTATTGAGACATTTGATAAAATCTTATCACGTGCTCTGTACATCCTATAAACTATATTTCGCCTATTGAGAAATGTATAAAACTTTCACATAGCATAGAAACTTAAATATATTTTATAATATATTTTGACATTTATCATTGTTGTTATATAAACATTATCATCTAATCTAACTAATACTTATAAAGTATGTACAAATATATCCATGATCAAAGGACATGATTAAACCCTCTTCTAGTATTTAGTCTTTCCAAAACAAGTAACTTTTAAAGTCGTACTTAGAATCTTTTCAAACACAAAGGTTATTGAGCGTATTTAATTTAAAAACTACCTACCCCGCCTCCCTCTTCCCCTCCCCTCCTTGAAAAAACCAAAAGCAAAACACAATATCAACACGTGTTTGCATGCCTGCACGCGCACGCATGTACATATAATCTTACTCACACAACACATTACAAAGGAAACATAAAATTACCCCGAAAACCAGCTTAAATTCTAACTTTGACGCCCCTCCACCACTACCACCATACTCAAAGACAGAACATCTATGGATGGAAAACTCTTACTGAAACCAAAGCTTATTCTTGCCACTAGAAGAAGTTTAAGTTCTTACCTTGTTTATGCCTCGTCTCAATTCCAGTATGAACAGCACATGTCGGGAAGCTCTTAATTACATCTTTAATAGTCATATCGGTTGAGGGATATAAAGACGAAATTTCTTCTGTGGAGAATGAGAGCGGACTGCTGTGTTCTGGGTCGTCAGTTGATACACTGAATGTTGATCTATACGCACTGAATGTCGGATCTACTGAAGACACACTGAATGTCGGTACTATTGTAGACGAGACTTCTGTTTCCAATTCTGCCATTGGATTCATAGTGCTAACGTCGGGAACATCGCTGCTGAAGGCAGTTATCGTTGAAGGCTCGAACGAAGACGAGTATGGGATAATTGTTGATGAACCTGGTTCAAAAGTGCTTGATATGGGTGGTATTGTGGATATATCTGTAAAGGGTGGTACAGAACTGACAGTCGAAGGAGCAGCAATGTTTGATTCGGGGAAGCCATTCAAAGACAAGGAACCACTGAGAATAAAAAGAAACAACGTTAGAACCATGTTTTGAGAACCTCATTGCATATTTGTTGCTCTGCATATGTAGTTAGTTGAACTCGCCATGAAATACGACAATTGAGCAGTTTAATGGAAACGGAACAACAACAAACATAAACTGTTTCCATACAACGCGGGTAAACGTAAAAAAGATGCGATTCATTTTTAGGGCTAGATTCAAATTTAGATAAAAAAAACAACCACAGTATAAGTTAAATAATTGCATTTCAATTATGTCGTCCAATAATTCTTAAACAAGATCCAGACCCGATGTAAAACTGAAATACATTCGTTATACATTTGCATTTGAACACTAAGAAAAACATTATTCACTGATTTACTACGAATACACCTTACTGCGACACTTGGAATACATCCGTACAGTTGCACTTAAAATAAATTACATGTAGTAGATATCTATGCATATTTAACTGATTTTTTTATTAGCAAATAAACACCGTGTTTGTACGCATAGCTGACAGTGAAGATTTAATCTTATTATACTGTACACGCAAACAGGATGGATCCTGCTCCTCAAGTTTTTACTCGAGCTGTTTCATTTGAGTCCAGTCTGTTTACAAAGGTATGCGAAAAAGTTACATCCAACAGGTAATGGGTTAACAAAATATGTCCTCTCTGTGGTCAGTTGTTTCTGTTAACTATTTATATGTCTTAAAATATAGTAATTTAGTTGTCCTCATGGGTCTAATGACCGTTTAGAAATTATTGAATAAAACCTTTTAAAACTTAAAATCAGGATTTTGACAGCGTTACATGGATGGCTTATCCTTCAACAATGCAATAGATATGCCGTGATAATGTTTCAACCCATAAATTGTATCATGGTGGTTATTAATTGTTGCCAAATTCATCCTAAGCAATATAGAACGTCATTATCATATTCAATTACGAAAATAAGGATTATGCTTGTCGGTTTATTCAACTTTTTTTATCTAATATGTTAAGTAGATTGATATATTTAAAAGTTTGAAATAATCTTTAACACTTACCTAGCTTTTTGACGATATAAACACTTTCCGGAACGGCACCCCTGTAGTAATAGGAGATAAATTCCAATTAAAACTTATATTTTCTTTTTATCCTAGATATGAATATATATAAAACTTAAATAATTCACAAGATGCACAACGGAAGAATTATTTTACAAATCATATGCAGGAAATTCTACCTTGTCTCCTATGCATATTGTGGACTACAATTCTGAACAATTTTGTTTATATCAGAATTGTACAACAGTGTAGCATTTCAAAAACATTCTGAAATATCATCTGAAAGATCCTAGAAAAGACTGCAAAATCAATATTGATATATGGGAGTGCCTGACAACAAGGTTAACTTTTAAATGTGATAAGAAATTTGAAATGCAAAGAAAAGAGGCTGCTGAACTATCAAGCAAACCGTGTCTTCTGAATAATTTTGCTATGAATGCATGAACATGAGTTGGCTCAGTTAGGCGCATGTGCGCTCATTGTAACTAAAACCGAGGAAAAAACAAGAGTATTAGACAAACTGCAATAACTCCAATAGGTAAAAGGAAGCTTATTTTAGTGTATAAAAAAGAATTATATAAAGGCAATAAAATAGGACTGAAGTTCCTGAAAACTAGCGCCTTTTTTTGTTAAAAAAACAACAACAAGAAATGTAGTTCTGTTCAATAAGTCTGTTGTGGAGGGCCATGCAAAAATAAAAGCGCATTTTTTAACAGAACATGCCTTAAATATACACATGTATGACATGATGATACAACCATAGGAATTATTCTATATCAAGTCAAGATAGGGTTATGATTCTTACACACTGCAGTTTCTGTTGTTGTGTTTGACAAGTGTGTTAAATTGTTATGAATTAATTAATAAGTTTTGAAAGAGCAATAACACTGTTTTAAGTCCATTCTGGTTATAATTTTATAAATCTAAAATCAATTAATACAAATTTTATCTGAGCACTTTAGTTCAAAATCAATTTTAATATTTCATTTAAAACAAATTTAACCTAATTCAATTCAATTATTCACAATATAATCCAGAATTCAATTCACAATTTAATCCACAGTTCAATTCATAATATAATTCACAATTCAATTGAAAAATCAATTTAATATGCAATTCAAATCAACATATTTCATTTCAATTCATTTCAATTCATTTCAGGATAGATGAAAAATAACAAAATATGTTTGTACCATGATCATGAAATTCACATTTACGTCTCGGCCCCGATATTGATTTACATGTCTCATCTATAACCTAAAAAAATGTTTTTTAACTTTTCTCCGTAGTTAATATTATTTTTGAAGCGAATAGTCACGCTTATGTTTTGCATCAGAAAGTCAAGGACTTATACAAGTTTACTTAATTGTATTGTTCCGTGGTTAAATGTGTGTATGCTGACCTAAGGTACGTTTTCTCACAGGACGAAAAGTTACGGCTACTCCTCGATGTTGAATGTACACGTCTTATTTAAAATCTAAAATAACTGCTTTGTAAATCAACTTTCCTCCGTAGTTAATATTACTTTCGAAGTGAGTGATGACAGTAATATTTTTCATCAGGAAGTCGCGGAATTATACACGTTTACTTTCGGTAGTTCAGTGTGTATATGCCGATCTAATTCTGGAAAAGGCATGGTCTGTACAGCAGACTGCTTGAACCGTCTTTATGTATGGAATTTTGTTTGAGTTTTCTACGCAGATGGTGTTAGGTGAATATATTAAATGAAATGAGAATAAAACATTATACACTTTGTATATTCACGCAGATAATCTTGTCAGTTTCTGTTGGCTGGTAGCTAGACTATCCTTGCTGTAAATCGCAGAACGAAAACGAGGTTTGGTATTTACTACTGTCCATTTACTTTTGGCTTTAAGAATGAAAAGGAAAAATATTATTCCGCACTCGTTTAACATATTGGCGTATACAGAATGTATATAAAACATAATCATTATTTCTTCACTGTTAATTTGTTTCTGGATATACAGTAGGCATATTATATCCAGCGATATCTGCCACATATTAAGAACGGATTATTATTGTATTCACCGAATAAAAACCTATTTTTTCTGAGGTGTAAATCGGGAAAAGCCGGAGGTTTTGATTGACTGCCTCGAAAATCGATGTAGGTACATAAAACAGCGCTGGAAAAAAATATTCAAATGCAAGACAGTATGCTATATTGATTTTGACTATTTTGCAATTTTTTAACATATGAGCCAAATCATGACCCTAAAATATTCGGATTGGTATTGATATAATCAGTTAAATAATGTTCAGCATGACGCTAATGGTTTGCTCAGGGCCATCTTCCAATGACCTCCAAGTCGGTCAATCAAATATTTGCCTATAAATCGTAATGCAATGACAGGTGAAAGTCCACATAGACATATAGCCATATCGACATTTATATTGTGTTAGAAGAATTCATTGGTAAATTATAACGAGCAACTATACATGAATACTAATACCATTTAAAGCAAACATCGCAGTCTGACTAAACCACTCGCTGTAAACGGTTTAATAGTATGACATAATGACAAAGTCAATGGATACTACCATATTTAGGCCAGATGACCTGGCTGCGAACAACATAAATGTGCTTTCTAGTGAACTGAATTATCATTTACAAAAAATGTCCGATCAACATTCTTGTTAACAAAGAATGTGTAAGTGATGTTTGAAAGGCTTTTTAATCAAAATGTACTTTGCTCAGTTCATTTTGCCATTGGAAATATTCCTCCGAATTAAAATACGCTTTATGAATTACACTTGCATGCTGAACAAATAAAAGTATACTTAACAATTTGCCCAGCAAATCTTTGAATTCTGGCAACCATTCAGATAATATAAAACATCATGCTACTTGAATATTTGATTCTTTTAAAAAGCCAGACCATCAGACAATGCAATGAAAGCATAGCGAAAATACCAAACAAACAACCACCAAAACCTGTGAAATATATTACTAATAGCAACATACGATTTCATCAGCGCACAGAATAAATTGTAACAGAAGATGGAATCTGCTATATTTCTGGTTAGGCTCCATTCTGGCGGATGCCTAAAATTTTCTATGGGAACATGTTTGGAGCCTTGTCATGACGCAGATAGCATTATTTGGATTATAAATATCAAGGTGGAGGAAAATAATTGACACTGCTTCATGCTGTTTCAACTGTTGCTACAAATTAATAACTTCTAATATCTTTTCTTGAAATGTTTGATATATATATATATACCTTCCACTTGTCAGAAAATCTAATCTTTAAAAGGGTCTTCAGCTTCAGTTTTTACTCGACCTTCTTGTTATTCACATCTCATAATGCCTCTTCGTACATTTCATCGAGACATTTAAAGGTTTTTACGGGACCCAGTGTCATTTCTTGACATTAAATATTGAGAATGAATGTATATGTCATTCGCTTTTTCCGATGACATCTGTATTTTTGAAATCCAAAAAAAACTTTTATTTGAATCATATTAGGTATTGATAAAAATTTAAAAAAACATAACATTGTAACACATACAACTTATTGATAATAAGATATAGGTATTCCCTCATTACTGCATGAATATAACAATTGTATTATTTAACGTTTAACCGTTACTATTCGTGATTCTTCATGTACATATGTATACATATATATTCATCTATTTTCTTTTATTCATAAACAGTACTCTACTGAACTTAAAAAAGGATTCAACATTAGGCGAACACTATTCACGTCCATTATATTCATTTAGTGTCATATAACGGTAATTCTTACCAGACAGTTTTCGGAATTTGCTCCGTAAATAACTTCACATTGGGTCTCGAGGGACTGGTACTGGTAGTCTTCAAACCTTGGAGAATTCAGAAATTCCACAAAATCCATATCACTGGTCTCCGTTGTTAGACAAGTCTTAGCTCTAGTTAAATATAACAAAAAATATCTATGTGCCCTGTGTACTTGAAATCATTATGTATGGTAATCGATAAATGTAAAGGCAAATAAAAACACAGGTTTAACAGCGTTTTTTATCACTGTATTACAGGGTACATAATTTTCCTGGATCGAAATTGGATTGACTGTTGCATAACTACTTCATCATTTTATACAGGTACATCTGATGATGATGAAGATTTAGATTTTTTTCAAATAATTAAGCGATAACACCTTTTGTTTTCAATTAGAATATACATATCAAATTAAACGTTTAATGCATACACTTTGTATAAAATTACACCTATAATTTTATTTTATTTTTTAGGTACTATTCATTTCAACAATGTAAAAAAACAAACATGGGCATCGGTTTAAACAGATAATAAGTCAATACATTCATTTTAGAATAGATAATTAATTTAAGCGCTTATCAAATTATTAGATAATTCATTTCGTCGAATGGGTTAAGTGCTTACTCGTTCATTAAATGTTTCTTTATCTTAAACTGGCCGGACCAGCTAAATTGCATTCTTTGTGACTCGGAGGATCTTTCCAAACCTGTATATTCTCTATTAGTATTTGTTTGGTAATCGCCGATGTCTTCTAGTCCAAACCTGTAAAATGACGGTACATCGTATTAATATATTTCACTGTTTACAAAACTTAGAATTAAGCAAAACTAAGTTCAAATGTTTTAATTTGACATGATGGTTCTTGTATTGCCGACGTATGGCTCAATGTGACTATTGATACACAATTTTAAAACATATAACTAAGCCTGCATGTTCATTTTAAAGACGAGCAACTGTCTGATCTGACTGCAAACAAAACATGCTTATAGATAAGACATGAAAACACAACAACTGACGAAGCATTTGATAAATAATCAGGTATCACAGTGTTTGATAGTACGACGTGCAGGCAATTTACCTGTGTTGGTCTCCCACGATATGACATCACAGTGAAGTATCGAGCTGTCAATTTCATTTTAATTGTTATTATGTTGGAATATTTGTTCACCATCCATACAGCGATATTAAAAGTATATACATATCCCAAGAAATGAACATCGGTGGATCTATTACACTGGCAAATAACTTAATTCGATTCAATTTGTATTGGCAATACCACCAAAATCAATGTTTTTCGCTGTTGACATCAGTTTAAGTCAAGTACGGCTAGGACGCATCAATTCGCAATTCAACAAGTATCAGTAACATACTTATACAAAATATCACAGAATAATACCATGAACGTTGTATCTTGAGACATTGTCAATGTTAATATCATCTCAAAATGGCACGTTGTAGTAAGAGTTATATGAATACTCATATATGATTCATTTAATTCATAGCTTCTAAAAGAAAACGATTCTCTCATACATTTAGCTATGTTGACTGGGCTTTTTCGTTGAACAGATTTCAGAGTATTATGTTACAACGATCGCGAAGCAAGTTGCCTCAACTTATATTGATCCCTTTCGATGGCCCGGATGGTGGCGAATTTTGGTCATCATTGTAGGAGGAAATCGGACTACCCGGGGAGAATAACTACATGTTCGGATGGGAGACTACTTCCGTACAATCTCATATACT
Source organism: Nuttallia obscurata (assembly GCA_032358795.1). Lineage (NCBI taxonomy): Eukaryota > Metazoa > Mollusca > Bivalvia > Cardiida > Psammobiidae > Nuttallia > Nuttallia obscurata. The sequence goes on along the minus strand of JAULCC010358661.1, from coordinate 415 downwards.
AGCACCGTCCGGGAATCGAGCTATGATGTGGAATCTTAACCGTTCTGTATCTACAATATACTGAGCTATGGTGTTGTCTCATAACCGTAGTATATCTACGATATATTGAGCTATGATGTACTTACCCTATTCCAATAGACTGTACAATGGCGTTAAGGAAGGAACTTGATCCAACAGATGCTAAACTTACGGAACTTCCCGTCTCTCCAGTACATATTGAATTCTTATTTCCAAATGCTTCAAAAACAACGAAAGAACACCATTAAGTTATATTGTTTAAACAAAACACACACGCATTTATATAGCACTTTTTCATAAATAAGTACGCTTAGAAGTGTTTTACAGATGTACATAGATTGCATACATAAAAACAAACAAAACAAAGGTAACAACTATTGTGGGGATTAAAAGCTTA
>JAULCC010358550.1:0-11634 GCA_032358795.1 Nuttallia obscurata | reverse complement strand
CATTGACAATTTATTTCTAAAGTCAGAGACGCACTGAAGCAAATTTAATGAAATTCCATCGTCAAGAAGACTTTTCTCTGTTAACAATTTGAACCGTCCATGTACGGTGCATCCAAAAATTTGTTCAAAAGGACTGAAATCAAGAAATTCTGGTAAATACTCTCTTATTGCAAATAGCAGTAAATGAATGCCCTCATCCCAGTCCTTTTCAGTGTCAAAACTGACCTTATCATATTTTGCAAAGTTTGGTGAAATCTTTCCAGTGCACCTTGGCTTTCTGGATGATAAGATGAAGACCTATACAGCGTTATTCCTAATTCAAGCATTACTTATTGAAAATACTCGCTATTAAATTGGATCCTTGGTCAGATTGAACTGTCTTTGGTAGACCAATATATGTGAACAATTTCACAAAGGCCTTTACAATTGTTTCATTTTGATATGTCTTAAAGGAATAGCTGCTTGGAAGCGAGTTGTCAAAAGATACTCAGAACCTGGCTTATTTCTAGGTAAAGGACCAACACAGTCTATTAAGATCCTACTAAAAGGTTCATCAAAAGCAGGAATGGGCCCCAAGTGAGCTTTTGGTATTACTTGTTTATGTTTTTCTACAATTTGACATGTAGAGCAAGTTTTACAATACCTAGAGACATCTGCTTTAATACTAGGGCAGAAGAAATGATTATGAATCATGTCATGGGTTTTGTTCACACCTAAATGACCTGACATGTGTGTTTCATGGGCTAAACTGAGTACTTCATCCCGTTATGTCTTTGGAACTACAATTTGTTGGTGCACATCCCAGTCATCATTAACTGAAACATCGGGCGGTCTCCATTTTCTCATTAAAATCACATTCTTGTTATAACAGGCTGGGTCTTGTTAAGTTTCGTCTTCATTCAAAGTCTTAAGAATAAGTTTAAAAAACTTAGGATCATTATGCTGTTTCCGGATAAGTTGTGACCTTGACAGTGAGTTATGACCTAGGTCTTTTGACTCTGGTGACTGATCAGACATTGAGAAGTCTGTCTGAGATTCAGACAGACTAGTGGTTGGAGGTGTATCAGCTTTATCGAAAATCTTACCTATGAAAAAAACAGATAAGTCAATATCTGTATTGTGGTCATTCTGAATGGCTTTCTGAGCCATAGCTCGAGTAGCTGCACAAGAAGGGTAAAAGTCAGGAATTTCCTGCTCAATGGGGTCAGGGATTTGATCGAAATTTGGTGTGTCAGTTACAAGTGGATTAACCCCAACCTTATATCCAGCTAAGTCATTGCCTAGCAATAAACGAATACCAACAGTCACAGGTCCAGTAACCAAATCTGAGAGTAAATGAATAGTATAGAGAGGGACATTAAGATTTTCACACTATACTGCTTGAATGAGAACACTAGTTGCAGAAGAAGTCTTCTCAGAAAAAGGTAGGATATCTGCTAAAACAAGATGTTGAGAAGCACCTGTGTCTCTCAAAATCTTTATAGGGGTAGGTGCACAAGTATCACCTGTAAGTGAGACAAAACCTTCAGAAAGGAATGGTTCATAAATCTCCATAATAGAATAAGACATTGGCTCTGTAACCTTGACAATTGTTTGATTCTCAATACGAGACTGAGCTTTTGAACTTAAAGTTGTGAGACTTGTAGGTTTAGCCTCATCACGTTGTTGTTGCTTCCTTTTTAAGGTTAAGCAATCTGAATTGATGTGACCAGTTTTCTTACAATAATTACATGTTTGTTTGAGATAAGGGATTTTGACCATTGTTGTCATTTAATGATCTCTTTTTTTTTGATGCACTAGGCTGACTATAGACTAGAATGTTTATTGGAAGTTACTTTAATATTATTGTGTGAAAATTCTGGTTTTGGTTTATTCACAAATGAAGCTTAGTGGGTAAAAGAATAGTTGTGGGCCAAACGAGCTGCCTCGTCGAACGTTTCTATCTGTTTTCGTCTAAGATTGACTTAACATCAGAATAAATGCAATTTTTCAATTCCTCAACAAGCAGAAGTTGTCTTAATTTTTCATGTGCTTTAACGTTTTTCTTAGAGGAACACCATCTATCAAATAACTATTTTTTGTTCAAGCAAGTTTTACATGAGTTTGACCATTTTCTTTTCATCAAGTTCTACAGTTCTGCCTCTTGAACTAATTCATAACCCTTGAGGATGAGTTCTTTTACAGTGTCGTAACTAAAACTTTGTGCAACAGTGAGCTGAGTATAATTTTCTCGAGCTTTGTCTATTAAAACACTTTGTAAAAGTAAGGCCCAATGTTCTCTAGGCCATTTCAAATTTTTAGCTACTTTTCAAAATGAAGAAAATACTAATCAACTTCCTTTTCTTGAAAAAGAGGAAAAAAACTTATATTCATGGATACACCAAAATGAAAAAAAAATATTGATTCAATCTGATTTGCTCTTTCATGAACTTCTAATTATCTCATTCCTAATTGAAATTCTAATTTTTCCTTTTCTATTTTTTTTTCTCTCAAATTTAAGTTTTAGTTCAAGGTTTTTGAGTGCAGTATTAGATGGGGATTCTACAATGAGAGAAAGTGTGCTCTCGTCAAATATATCCTAATCAATTAAATATTGAGTCAAAATATGCTTAATTGCTTGTTTACACATAGAAGGTTCAATATCAGACAATTGATAATGTTTTACAAAATTGAGCAAATCAGAATTCCTAGCCAAATTAAAGTCCTCCTGGGAAGGTTCAGCTAAAGCCTTTTCTCATTGAAAGACATGATAGCTTGCTGCTGGTTGCAAAAAGTAAAATTAATGAAAGTAAGCTATAATTTGAACAAAGGTATGTATGAATTCAGTTCCCGGACGAGCCTTCAATTTCTGTTACGAGCCTGACGAAACTAGAAAGACAAAGCCAGAAACAAACTTTACAAAATTCATTATTCAAAAATTACAAAATTAAAATAAAATACATGTATAAATACCTTAATCACAATTCCAAATATTCAAAATCTTATTCTGATCCTGATAAATGTCCTTTTTAATCCAGTTGTATAAAGTTCCTGAGCACTTTTAATTTAAATCTCTACTCTTTAAATTATCCAAATAATCCACAAAGATTTTGTCACTAAATAGTATCCAAGAATAATCCAGAATTTTCACAAAGTAACTCAATGTAACGTCTGAATCCAAAGGTAATCAAAAATAAGCAAAGATAAAGATACCCAGTTCTCTAACCTTTATATATTTTTTCTGAAGTTCTAGAATTATCTAGTGTTTACTTGATAACATATTAAGATCATGTGTCCAATTGTCTACAAGTTTGATGCTAAATATAGCTCTCTTGAATAATCTCCAATGTCCTAAATTTTCTGGAAGATTCTATGAGATTATGTTATGATCTATCAACTTCTTAAATATTCTAAATATAGAAATTACAGGTAAACAAATTCTTATTAACAAGTAAACAATTCACAAATAAGCTGTCTATATAACAGTATAAATACCTTGTTGCAGTGTTAAATGAACATATGGATTTTAATGTTATTGCAAAACTGGTTTCTCAAAGTGTCAGCAGAGCGCTTGGACTGCTGATAGCTATGTATAAAACTATAGGATGTATGCGTTATGATGTTTATATAAAGCTGTATGACAAAATGGTTTGGTCGGTAATTTACTATGATGCCACCGTTTTTGGAGATGTAAAATATTCGTGTATAAATGCTGTTTAAAATAGAGCCATGAGTTTCTTTCTGGGGCTTTTAAATCATCTTCTTTTAGTCGCCATTTATATTGAATAATGTTGTTATGCCTCCTTTCTGAAAGACATGGGGATATATTGCTTTGCACCTGTAGGTCGGTCGGTCTTTCGGTCTGTCGGTCGGTAGACCTAACAGTTTCTGCCCAATAACTCATCTATCCTTAAACATACAGTCCCCGTATAAAATAGAGCCATGAGTATAGAGGTTTATGATAATGAGTAGATGACCTATATAATTTTTCTGGTAAGTAGCTCAAAGGTCAAGGTCATTAAGTACTGTAATTTTCCAAATGGTTTCCGATCAATAACTCAATCTACAATCGTGCAGTCCTCATAATAGTTTGAGAGGTTAATGATGATGATAATGATGACCCCGATTTCTTTAAGGGTCAATAGGTTAAAGATTAAGTTCATTCAGTACTGTAATTGTCCAAATGATTTCCGATCAAAAACTCGTCCATTTTTAACATACAGTCCTCATGTTTGAAAGGAAGCTGTATGATGATGAGTAGATGACTCCTATCTTTCTAAGGTCAGTAGGTCAAAGGTCAAGGTCATTTAATTGTTATTATATAGATGGTTTACGAGCAATAACTTATTCATTTAGAAACCTGCAGTCCTCAGATTTGGTAGGGAAGTTCATGATGATAAGTTGATGACCCCTATTTCTTTTTAGGTCAGAGTGTTAAGTTCAAGGTTAGTCAGTGCTGTAATTGCACATGTCGGTCGGTCAATCGGTCCTTCAGTCTGTCGGTCAGTCAGTAGACCAAATGGTTTCGATGAAAAAACGCATACATCTTTTAACCTATTATGAATAGATGACCTTTTATCCCTTTGAACTAGGTATGTTAAAGGTCAAGGTCATTCAGTACTGTAATTTTCCAAATTGTTTCCGATTAATTATTCATTCATTGATAAAACTGCGGTCTTCATATTTGGTATGGAGGATCGTGATGATTAGTAAATAACTTTTTAGGTCAGATGATTAAAGGTCAAGGTCACCCTGTACTGTTATCATTAAAATGGTTTCTGATCAATAACAAAGTCATCGTTTAACCTACAGTCCTCATATTTGGTAGGGAGGGTCATGATGATGAATAGATGACCCTTGTATCCTTTGACTTCAGTAGGTCTAAGGTCGAGGTCATTCAGTACTGTAGTTTTTTGATTGGTTTCCGATCAATTATTCATCCATTGATAAACCTACAGTCCTCATATTTGGCAAGAAGATTCGTGATGATAGTCTGATAACCTCTTTTTCTTTCTAGCTTAGTAGGACAAAAGTCAGGGTCATTCAGTATTGTTATCATTTAAATGGTTTCCGATCAAAAACTAAGTCATCGTTTAACTTACAGTACTCATATTTGGTAGGCAGGTTCATGATTATGTGTAAATAACTCCTATTTCCTTTGAACACAACGGGTCAAATGTCAAGGTCATTTGGTACTGTTATTTTCCAAATGGTCTCCAATTAATTCTTCATCCATTAATAAACCTACAGTCCTCATTATTGGTAAGGTTGTTCGTGATGATGAGTAGATAACCCTGTTTCTTTTAGTCCAGAAGGTCAAAAGTCTAGGTCATTCAATATGGTTATCATCCAAATGGTTTCCGATCAATAACCTAGCCATCGTTTAACCTACAGTCCTCATATTTCGTAGGTAGGTCCATGATGAGTATATGACCCCTTTTTCTTTGAGGTCAGTAGGTCATAGTCAAGGTCATTCAGTAATGTAACTGTCTAATAAGAGGGCATTTGTGTTTCACAAACTCTTGTTTTTAACTCAGTTCATAGTTTACATATTAAACAACGGAAGGATGGATGCATTCTGTTTGTGTTTGATTAATAACCAAAACCAATCGAAAAGTAAAGTCCGCCTCCTATATACTGTCAGAAAATCCAAAGCAAAAACCAAACTTCAAATCGGTTCTTTTTAGGACTGTAACATGACAAAAAACTGTTTTTGTTGTAAACTTTCAACTACAAAGCAGACGGACGCACTGGTAGATTGTTCATTTTTTGTATCAAACAATTTGAAATCAGTTAAACTATCACGATTTAACGGATTTAGGTTAATTTTACGTTTCGTTCTTTCGAAGAAATGTATTGTCACATTCAGACCTCATGTTTTACATCTCAACTCTGCACTGATTATCAGTCTCAGCGATATGGATTGTTTGTGTTGTTTTTATTTAAAGTATGTTTAGTGCTTTTGTACTGAGTTTATGTTTCTTAAATGTTTTAATACGTTCATTAATATTTGTTTACTTAATTTGTAAACCTGCTTGCTTTACATTTCAATATTCATATATATTATCTGAATCATAAGTCATATATATCTGAGTTCTGAGTACTTCGTGTAGTAATTTTGTGTATATCTAAATTCTTCAGTAAAATATTAAGATATATATATAAAAAAAAAACATCTGTATTTATGTATACCGTTTAAACTTACATTTGTTAAGCGCAGCCTGAAACAAACAGTACTTATAAAGTTTTTGCTTTTTTCTTACTCATTAATGGCGTACAAATATAATTTGCTAGAAACAAGACCAAGATTATCCAAACTCATCTTTTTTCAAATATTAAAAAAACCAGTCGCTTTGAGATAGATCTCATGTGCAGATATTGTCGTCTCTTATAATCTAATCAAATATCTTCAAGAGGAAAAATTCCGATGGTTTTATAATATCGATGAATTTAGTTTTTCTTGTATTCTGGTTTCCGATTGTTTGTTGCTATACTTCATATATTTCGAAGGAAAATCACAACAACTACTTTGTTATACAGTTTAATAAATTAAAACTATAAATAACACATTTATGCATAAACATAATTGTTTTTGCAGATTGAATTTACCGATTAAATACACACTTTACACATACACATTTATATTTTATTGAAGTTACACTAATACATTACATTTCATTACAAACGTTAATATTCGGCAGTAGGATCGGCCTATATGAGATACGATATAACAATTTATAATACAATTACGTTAATAAAATCAGATAAACAGTAGAGCAGTTCAAGAGCTTTTTTGGATACATGTTTACTAGGATCATCACTCAGCATGTCTGCTTTCATGTTTATTTAATTGATTTAATTTGTCAATGTTTTCTCAAATAACGTTACATAATGCGCTTTCCAACGGATCTTGATATGTTTTCCATTTTAATGATTTACATCAGAATATTACATAATGTAGGGTCCATGGTACTAATACAACAATATATATATATTTTTAAAAACTCGTCTGTGCTTATCAGCCCTGTATTGAACACTTAACTGGTATGTTTATAATTTCAGGGTTCATCATTTGGTTTTTCATCAAACAGACACAACAACGGTTACCCTATGGTCAGACTTATTTTACCAACAACCAGTCAGTTGTAACTCTACCACCTCACGGATATCACGCACACGCACAGAACTCTGAAAAACACCTAGGTACGTTGATTTTACTTCTGCCTAGATACGATTGTGGCAGTAGTCCATTTTCACAATTTTATGACTTTTACATGTCTAGTTTTATTCTATACTTCCCAATGAATAAGGCTTAAAGTTTCTGGAGATGAAAAACCTTGATATGTTTCTTTCAAAAGTCTTTTCATTTCAAAATGAATATTGTTTTGAATATCAAAAAAAAAAACAACAAGATAAACGTCATTTGTTGAACCGGTGCATTCATCAATACCATAAAACAGGAAATACAAAAAACGTATTATTAGAAATAAACAAATTAATATTTATCAGTAAAAATGAATTTAGCACATGCTGATTTGCTGAAGTATCTGAAAAAAAATAATTTTAAATTAGGGAAAACAGAAATAAAGTTTATAACTGGCAAATAATCAATTTTCGAAATTAATACAAATGCTTCCAAAACATTGCATGTATGTTAATCTTTTCTAAATAAGTAATTTTCTTTTTTTTAACGGAAAATACTTAATAATAAACCCAAGTTTTGTACTGATGAAGCATTTGGTTTAGGGGGTTTTGTTTCTGCGAAATGATAATCTAAAACTTAGTTTATTTTAATACAAGTACACCCTATGTACTTTCTTTTATACATGTTTTTATAAATCATAATGTAAAGTCAGTATCGGTATGCAGTGTTAAAACTATTGTATATATACGTTGGCATGTAGTTAATCAAAACCTTACAATGTTATCAGTGTGTGGTCATGGTATATAGGCGTGGAAATAGGTGTTGTCGCCAGTTTTTGGGTATTAAATTGAAATTAGCGGTTAGCTCTGTAGTTATTTTCACCCACATATATAATCAAAGTTTGCAAGCTACATGTATGTACCCTCCATGGATACTTGTCAGGGAAAGTAGCTATTTTCATTGAATTACCTGCATTTATTACGTCTGTTAATCCATCAATTCTTTAACCTTTAAGATGCTCCAGTAACTCTCAGTTCAGAAATGTGTTAGTCCATCAATTCTTTAACCTTAAAGATGATCTAGTAACTCTCAGTTCAGAAAAGTGTAAGATTTGTAAAGCAAATTTGATTGCAAAGCCGAAGGGCAGTAACACAGTGCATAAACGTTGGTATGTAGTTATTCAAAACCCTAGAAATGTTTTCAGAGTGTGGCTGCTATGGTATATAGGCGTGCTTGAAACATACTTAATTTCAGTGTATAGATATATGAACACTGCTCAAGGACAACCGGAGTTATTGACAATCTGATGACGTGGTAGAGAATACAATATAAGTTTGACAATAAAAATTATAATAGATTGAGTAAATTTATGACAACGTTTGCTAAGATATCCAGTTTAACGAGTGTTTACGGCCGTTATTTATAGAATTATAAAGTACAATAATTCAGAGGTGAGAGGTTTCCTTTTTCCTTCATGTTAATAATTATAACAACGCCGTGAAATTGTATTTAAAAGACACCACTTTTGGCAACATTTTTGCTGTGACAATTGTTTTCGTGAAAATATTTAATATATGCCTAGGAATCTTTTATGTTGTTGAAGAATTGTCTTTCTAAAATATTCGGTAATGTACGAGTATATTCTAAGATATGTTTTTTTTTTACTTACACCTAGGAGTATTTTGATTATTTACAGTAGAATAAACTGAAGTTTCTAGATGATCCAAGAAGTATCAATAGCCTACATATACATGTATTACAGAATACTCTCTAGAAACAATAATCTGATGAAACAATGACTTGTTGAAATAAGATGCCCGCGAGTATGTTTTATTGGGGCCAACTTGTTGCCCATGTTATGTCCACCTTCGGACGACAGTTATCTGTAACATACTTTGATTTATTTTTCCAATTATATGTCTGACAGGTTGTTTAATTTCCCCATTTTTTTGCATTGTTACAAGCATTAATGACATGCTCTTGTCTTTTATTCTTTGTATGTTATTGAGCCACAAGTACACTTTATTTTTTCCATTAATGTGCTGATTTGTTATATAACCCGTCACGAGAAGTGCTGATATGAAATGTTACCGTTCAGTTTTACCTCAATCTTTTTGTTACCACCATATGGTGACAGAAATATAAACATGAATCGTTATTCGAGCGATTCACGGCATTGACTGAGTCTCTTTCAATATATTTGTTTTCGTGGATTCGTGTTTCACACGAAATCATTTATATTTTTGAATTAAGAATTAGATATTTATGGGTCTAACTGTTGCAATATCAAACTAAATCTCTTATACGATGTTCTTTTCCAAAAGGTGTTTAATATGTCGCTGATATTTTTTCTAGTCTATTGGTTGCATAGTCTAATTCCAGGAACTAGTGAGTTTATTCTCCAAAGTGCTTTACAGGCAATATGCAATTATTTTGATGACATATCTGAAGAAAAGGAGAACCAAGAACTTTTTCTATGTATCCGCTTCCATTTCTCTAGAACATCCATTAGCCCTAGTTGGTAGAAAGTTACGTACATTAAATGAACAAAGTTCAAAGGACTAAGAAATGTTCACTGCTGGTATATGCATAGGATATCAAATTAAAGCGCGCTTACAAATATTTTCATGACGACGCCAAAACGTAAATTGATAAGTTTTAACGCACGTTACTATATAAGGGAACCCTTTAAAAACGCATGTTAACCAACAACTATACTTGCTAAAACCACACGGGTTTCTCACATATGCTTTAAAATGTTTGAATTTTGTGAAAATGTGAAAAAGTGTAAAGCTAAAACATTGTCATTAACCCGTTTTCCCACAGCGCGGCTCTGGAAAATGATAACTGATTTCTAACGCCTGTTTTTATTGTCATAAATGTATACATGTTTATGGTTAACGATATTATTAAGTATCCATAATATATTTATGTATTATACTTATAATAAGATTATTCTAAATATCATTATTATTTTTTACTCTTGTTTGTTGTTGTCGTAGTGATGTTATTGTTGGGGTTGTATATTGTTGTTGAAAATATCATTTGAATAAATAACATTCTTATCATAATAATTATCAAATATGAACTTTCACTTATTTATATGTGTCCAAAGGTTATCGCGATCAAACCATCTTTCGTAAATCCTAAATGTGGCCCTTATTTTTCTCTCTTCGTTTTTTTCATCCTCCCCTTTGCATTTTCATCTCTTTCCCTTTACAGTGTATCTCTACTTAATTTTTGTTTTGGCTTTCTAAATTGCTCTTGATTTTCTCTACCTATGATATTTTCCCCATTCGTTGCAAAAGTTTGTATTTTCTTCTAATGCACGTTTTCTTCAGCTTTCTTTATATACACGTACTTGCATATGTAGGCTCGTACCCATTCAATGAGGATACGGTTATATGTTACTCTTTTTTAAACTTTTTTTTAGAATATTAAATCGTTTTCAATTTGTTTAAAGCCTCTTCAAAAACCTAGACTTATTCTCAAGTGCAATTCAAAATTACCGGTATTCCAGTTGTAACAAAGAGTATGTATAAAAAGTTTTGTTGTTGTTGTTGCATTGAGTCGTTCACGAGCCGGTTCGATTTGATCTAGGTCGTAATTACTTGGGCTAAAACAATGAAATGAAGAGGGCGGAGCGTTTGACAAAAAAAGCGACTAAACAACCGAATATCTCTAAATAAAAAGCAGGACACTTAATTTAGTTTAAACATATTTTATTTCATCTTTTTCAGGAAACTTTAGTTGGTACAGATTCAGGTCGACGAATGTCATCAAATATTTTTTGAAGAACTTAAAAGAGCTCTAAAATGACACGGGACCAGTAATGATTTAACAAACTAGAAATAGGGTTTATTTTATATCTTAATGGACAATACCTCTTACTTTGTAATATGATATCATGGTGCAAGTAATTCGGTCCTGATACACTTTTTTATGAAAGACAAATAATGAATGGTATATACATAAATGTGTTTGTGGCAATAATTGTTACATATAATGGATCAATATTCATCTTTGTTATGCGTTAATACCAGAATATAACTATGTTTAATCATTATTAAAAACCTGGCAGTCCTTTACAGTACTTGCATGACCAGTGTTTAAATTTTTTATTTGTTATCAGCTATTCTCACTAATCAGTTGCATGTATCTGAAATTAAATCCATCAATGTCAAATCTTGTGAAACTACCGTGTGTTTCAAATCATGATATACTGTCCGGAAATGATTTCCAGAACGATTACGTTCTTTGACGATAAGAACCCGATATGCTGGCTTCAACAATCATTTCAAAACAAACCAGTAACATATGATCAGTTTGAAACTACATGTTTAATCAGTTTTCCGAAACTATTATTACTGTATATATCTATATACATACAGCCATACATAAATATAAGTTAGATATATGCAGATATAGTAAGAAGTGGGAGAACGAGAAAGGGAGACATTTACAAAGACAAATAGCGGAATGGAATAGAGAACGTGAGAGATGACATAGAT
>JAULCC010358328.1:244-11635 GCA_032358795.1 Nuttallia obscurata | reverse complement strand
GATCGTCATCGTTCTCATTGGGGCACACTTCGTCTTCGCACTCACGAAGCTCATCTGCACGTCGTCGTCCTCATATGTGACCCTCCAATAGGCCACCGCCGCGAATGCTGCCTGACTAGCATCCACGAAGACGTGCAACTCTACGGCCCGGACTGCTCCACGCCCAAAATAATGGCGCGGACATCGGAACTGTCCCAAGGCGTCCATCTCTTTGCGCCAAATCGCAAAGGCTTTGCTTAGCTCCTCCGGTAGTGGTTCGTCCCACTGGATCTTCTGCCTCCAAATCTCTCGCAGCAGCAGCTTCGCTGTAACCATGATGCAGCACAGGAATCCCAGGGGATCAAACGTTGACATCACCAGGCTCAAATATTCCCTCTTCGTAGGGACTCGATCTCCACTCAGGACGCAACGCATTCCGAGGATCTTCTCTTCAGCCTCACCCCATCCGACGCTCTTGACTCGACCAGGTCCTAAAGCCGTCTCCACGGTGGGTGAGCTGGATGAAAACTGGCATAATTCGAATCCAGCATCCTTGTGTATCTCCTTCACTCGGGTAGATACGCTGATAGCCTCGCTCTCTGTAGCGAAACTGTCCACATAGTCGTCTACATAATGGTAGTCGGTGATGGCCTTGACCGCTCTCGGATCCGAATCCCGATACTTCAGGGCATTCATAGTCTTCACGTAATGCGCAGCGCTCGGCGAGCAGGCTGCTCCAAACGTCATTACGTTCATCTCATAGACATCCGGATCTCGCTCGTCGTCGCCATCTCTCCAGAGGAATCGTTGGGAACATCTATCCTCGGGTCGGATCAGCACTTGGTGGAACATCTCCTTGATGTCACCGCAGACTCCGACGGCTCCCTCTCTGAAATGAAAGAGCACAGCTGGCAAAGGCTTATAGTGCTGAGGCCCTTTGTCCAGCTCCGAGTTTAGCGAGGTTCCTCCAACTTTGGCTGCAGCATCAAACACAAGCCGTACCTTGCCGGGCTTGTTTGGGTTTTCGACACCAAAATGTGGCAAATACCATAGGCGATCGCTCCTTACCGCGACCTCCTCCGGCTGCAGAATCCTCGCTTATCCTTTAGACACGTAATCCTTTATGATCCGATCGTATTCCTGCGCCATCGGCTTGTTGCGCTTCATCTTCTTCTCGACGTTGACCAGCCTCCTGTACGCCATCTCATAGCTCGGTGGCAGCACAACGTGGTCGTCCTTCCAGAGTAATCCCGTCTGGTAGCGACGCCCCACTTTCACCGTGGTGTCTTCGAGTATCCTTTGGGCCCGAACATCGTCGCTGGCTGCGACCGGCGGCGCGGTCTTAACTCCAAAGTTCTCCATGTCGAAATAGTCCTCCACCATCTTCTCCATCGCGTCATCCACTGACACGGCAAGTAGGCAGGACCTCGGTGACGGCGTGGTCGGTTGCCCACTTACAGGCCCAAACACAACCCAGCCCAGCTCGGTTGCGGCCGCATACGGTCCCTCTCGAGCGAACCGCCTCGTCCTAAGTGGCAACCCCAGATGTCCGTGATCCAGGCCGATGAGCAGCTTCGGCACCACGTTGCTGTAAGGCTTCATCGGCAGACGCGCATCCCTGTGCACGCCCTGGACATCTCGTCGGCTCAATGTCTGCATCGGCAAACTCAAGCTCGAAACGGCATAAACGTTTCTCAATACATGGCGAGTGGGCTTTCCAACTCCACTTATCTTCAGACTCACCACGTTGGTAGGCTCTCTGGTTGCCTTACCTCCAAACCATTGGATATTTAGCTGCCGACGCTCTCCTTGCACTCCAAGATCCCTTCGTAGTTCGTCATCGATCATCGTGACGGAGGATCCCTCATCTAGGAGCGCATACGTATCCACCTTTCGCCCCGCTCCGTACAGCGTAACCGGCAGTATACGGAACAGTAGACGGCCTCCTTCGGCGTCAACGCAGCTCAAATTCCTCTGCATGGGCGCTCCCGCTTCACGTGGAGCTCCTCTCTCCTGGCTGTTGCTGGGAACGGCTGGCTGCCGGTTCCTCTCCTGGTCCCTGTGACCATCTCGTAGCGAAGGCCTCCTGGCCGGGCTGCGTCTGGAAACTGCTGGCTGCTGGTTCCCTTCGTGGCGTCTGAAGCCACCTCGCTGCAGCGGCCTTCGCTCCTCGTCCGCACCATGTAGCAGACGGTGATGCTCCCTTCGGCATCCATTAATCTGGCACTCACCTTGCGTATAGCAGGATCTAGCCGTGTGCCCGCTTCGCAGGCAATTGAAGCAGAGCCGATGCCTCTTCACATTGCTCCACCTTTCCTGTGGCGAAGCTCCAATAAATTTTCTGCAGTTCAATATTTCATGCTGTCCTCCACAGATGGGACAACCTCCATGCCGATTATCCTGTTGATCGCATTCATTATGGTCGACGCTTGCATGTAGAAGTCGACGCCTCGGCTCCTTTCCCTCGACGTCCAAAACCGTGCACACCACGTTTGCGTACTCCTGTAGCCACGCGCTGAAGTGGACTACAGTGGGAAAGGGCGCAATCGTTGCAGCATGCCTGGCCCAGTCCACTCGCTTGCTCGTTGGCAGCTTGGCCACAAGCTCCTCCATGAGGGTTGGGTTCCCCAGGTGCTGCTCCGCCTTCGCTGACTGCAAGAAGGCCGCGAGGTTACTCACTCGGGTTGCGAAGGGAATGATCTTCGCCAAATTGTGCTCCGAAATTGGCTGCACCTCTCGCACGTTGTTGAGCTGGCTGCGTATAAGCTGCTCCGGTCGGCCGAACCTAAAGCGCAGCTGCTCCATCACGGCGCTGACATTCCCTGGATGAATCAATAGCGCCTTCACTGCCTCGCGCGCTTCATCCTTCAGCGCCTTCAACAACCTCTGGTTGTTCTCCAGGTCCGTGCAGTTGTACGCTCGGGTCGTCTCCACGAACGCACAGCTGAAGATCGGCCACTCCTCGGGCTGCCCTCCAAATATAGGCAAGTCCGGAAGCTTCCTTGGCCCATATGCTCCCTGGATTCCACTCGGCGTCATCGCGGCGTAGGATCCGACAAGTGGCGATGCTGTTGCCGCATTGTGGATGCTCACGCCCGGTAGCACGAGTCCATGCGCTGGCTGCGCAGTGGCTGTTGCACACAGTGGCTCCACAAAATAGTTGCTAGTCGTTAGCAATGGCGGTCCACTCGAAGATGGCGGCAGCGTGCAGGCCGCACCGCTCGCACCGTCACCGTTGTATGGCACCGACCCGACCCCGTTATGTAAGGCCTCTCCGTTAGATGTGGGTATTGGCTGGCCGCTCCAAAATGGCGGCCGCCCCGACGCTCCACTGTTGGCGCCAACTGCGCTTGGGCCAACTGCGATTGGCGCGCAATTGGCGGTGCTCACACTTTCCAGGGATCTAGTCTTCTCCAGCTCCCTCTCCAACGCTGCGATCCTCTCCATGAGTTCCAACACGAGGGGCTGGTTCACCTCCGGTACTGAACTCGCAGCTGTGACAGCAGTACTTCTAGGTTGGGAAGCTACTGTAGTCACCGTAGTGGCCGGGCAAGGAATCGACGCCGCCGTGATGTTCACCCGCGTCCGAGTTCCTGCTCCACTACTGGCTGGCTGCTGACTCACTGTTGTTATAGGGGTGGCTTCCCCTCCGTTCAGCCGGGCACTCTTCCTGGGGGAATGCTGCATCTTTCCCAGCTCGTCTCTGACGCCTCGTGCCGCTGGCTGCGGCCACGGATGCTTGGCGCTCCTTGCGCCTTCTGACCGCTGGCTGCGGTCTCCACAAATGACGCTTCTTGCGTCTCCTTGTCGCTGGCTGCGACCCGTTCGTACCGGCGTTCGACGCTGGCTGCGTCCCTCTATGTCGCTGACTGCGACGCCACTGTCGCTGGCTGCGACTCCTCTGCCGGTACGTAGCGCTGGCTGCGCTCACACAAATCCTCCTCGCTGGCCGTCTAAACCGTCACTCCAGCTCCGGCAACTCTCTAGCTGGCCGTCTAAACCGTCATTCCAGCGCAAGTTGCCCCTGCAGTCGCCCTAGGACTGCGAATAAAAGGTTGTCGTCGTGCGTCCAGGGAGTTGCCTTAAACGGCTACCCCACACATTGGTTCCCGAAAGAAAGGGCAGACTAATCCGTGGTAGTAGAACACGTTTTATTCTGGAAGAATTCAATGTTTCACAATTGCAACTAACTTAACTTATTAGCTCACCGCAGTGTGTCCTCCAACTCTTACACGACAATGAAAAGCTAAATTTTCCCGGCAATTTACAATGGCCAAAAACAATGTGCCCAGACACATATGGGCTTACAAATCCTTCCACATTCGGACTTCTCAAAAATACTAACTAGAGCCTATCGATAACAATATTCGATCCGCGACATCCCCGACCCCGTGAAGAACCGCTTCACTCAAATCCAAAACTGCAAGTTTAGAGACGGGTCGCATCATTGTCCTAGATAGGCCGTTTTCGTTCACGCGCACCTTAGCGCGTCTGACAACTCCATCAGCTCCGCTGTAGATCTCCTCCACGATGCCCTTGCGCCACTCTCGTCGGGCCAAGGCAGGATCGCAGACGAAGACCACATCACCCTGGTGGATGGGCTCCGTTCGTCGGCACCACTTCTCGCGGCGCACAAGCGTAGGCAGGTACTCCATGACCCACCTCCTCCAGAAACGGTCTCGTAGCAGGCGAGCAATCCTCCACTGCTTCCTCGTAGTACCCTCCTTGGGCAGCTCCGCATCCAATCCAGGCGTATGCGGCAGATTGGCTACTCCCTTGAGAAGATCGTTTGGCGTCAATGTCGCCTCCTGGTCCGCATCCACAGGCAAGTGGGTGAGCGGACGCGAGTTTACAATATTCTCCGCCTCAATCAGGAAACTCTCCAATACATGGTCCCTCGGCGCAACTTCCTTCAGGGTATGACGCAGTACTCTCTTGACGCACTGCACCATGCGCTCCCAAACTCCGCCCTCAGACGGGTTCGCTGGACAATTAAACACCCATTCAATGCTTCTGCTTGACAACTCACTCTGAAGCTTCTCCATCTCGAATACGTCGCCAAAGCGCCTGGCTTCCCTGTCAGCTCCCACGAAGTTCTTGCCGTTATCGCTGCGCAGTCTATATACTGGCCCTCTACGGCAGACGAAGTTCCTGATCGCAATTATGCAGGAATCCGTCGACAGGTCATGCGCCAGCTCCAGGTGAATCGCCCTTGTCGTCAAACACGTAAACAAGGCGACCCAACGCTTCTCCTTGTGACGGGACACAGTCACCAGCAGTGGCCCAAAGTAGTCCAGTCCTGTGTATTTGAATGGCCATCCACCCGCATCCAGTCTGTCTTCCGGATGGGGTCCCATTATCGGCGGCATCGGCCGCGCTCGCTGCAACTTGCACTCGTTGCACGATGAGATGACTCTCCGCATCACACGCCTCATCTTTGTGACCCAGAACTTTGTCCGGATCTCCGCGATCGTAGCATCCACATTTTGATGCTTCATCCTGGCGTGGAAGTCTCTCACAATCAGCTCCGTCAGACTGTGCCTGTGTGACAGTAATACGGGCCTCCTCGCACTGTACGGGATGCAAAGTGCGGCATCAATTCTGCCGTAAGCTCGCAGAATCCCGTCCTCGTCTAGGTAAGGCACCAACCCTCGAATGTCGCTCGATCTAGTAACGTCCTGTCCAGTTTCCGCCGACCTCATCTCGTCGGGGAACGACTCCAATTGTGCCTGTCTGACCAACAGGTTCTCCGCGGCCTTACATTCTGCTGCAGTAAGGCCGTATTCCTCGAGCTCGTTTCGCTGTTTGCGGCACCAGCGCGCAAACCGTAGGACCCAGGCTGTGGTCCTCACCAGGCGACTGAAGCTCGAGAATCTCTGAAACGAAATAACAACATCGTCTACCGCAACTAATGCAAACTCACTGGGCATCTCTTCTTCATCAGGGGCATCTGGAACACGCTCAGTTCCTTCCTCAGGCCCCGGCCAGCTGGCTGCTGGCTGCCTCAAAAATGCAGGTCCTCTTAGCCACCTTGATTCCTGGCTAAGGTCGACTCCTTTCTGCGACCGCGTCGCATCATCAGCCGCATTGTCAGCTGTAGGCACCCATCTCCATTGGGAAACCTTCGACGACTCCAAAATCTCCGCCACTCGGTTGCCAACAAACTGCTTATACCGGCGGTGGGTGCTGCCGATCCATCTCAGCACCGTCTTAGAGTCCGTCCATAACACCAGGTCCGTGATGACCACACTGTGCTCCTCCTTGACAGTGTTCATCAGCCTGGTTCCAAGAACTGCTGCCTGCAGCTCCAGCCGTGGGATCGTCATCGTTCTCATTGGGGCACACTTCGTCCTCGCACTCACGAAGCTCACTTGCACGTCGTCGTCCTCATATCTCGGTGGCAGCACAACGTGGTCGTCCTTCCAGAGTAATCCCGTCTGGTAGCGACGCCCCACTTTCACCGTGGTGTCTTCGAGTATCCTTTGGGCCCGAACATCGTCGCTGGCTGCGACCGGCGGCGCGGTCTTAACTCCAAAGTTCTCCATGTCGAAATAGTCCTCCACCATCTTCTCCATCGCGTCATCCACTGACACGGCAAGTAGGCAGGACCTCGGTGACGGCGTGGTCGGTTGCCCACTTACAGGCCCAAACACAACCCAGCCCAGCTCGGTTGCGGCCGCATACGGTCCCTCTCGAGCGAACCGCCTCGTCCTAAGTGGCAACCCCAGATGTCCGTGATCCAGGCCGATGAGCAGCTTCGGCACCACGTTGCTGTAAGGCTTCATCGGCAGACGCGCATCCCTGTGCACGCCCTGGACATCTCGTCGGCTCAATGTCTGCATCGGCAAACTCAAGCTCGAAACGGCATAAACGTTTCTCAATACATGGCGAGTGGGCTTTCCAACTCCACTTATCTTCAGACTCACCACGTTGGTAGGCTCTCTGGTTGCCTTACCTCCAAACCATTGGATATTTAGCTGCCGACGCTCTCCTTGCACTCCAAGATCCCTTCGTAGTTCGTCATCGATCATCGTGACGGAGGATCCCTCATCTAGGAGCGCATACGTATCCACCTTTCGCCCCGCTCCGTACAGCGTAACCGGCAGTATACGGAACAGTAGACGGCCTCCTTCGGCGTCAACGCAGCTCAAATTCCTCTGCATGGGCGCTCCCGCTTCACGTGGAGCTCCTCTCTCCTGGCTGTTGCTGGGAACGGCTGGCTGCCGGTTCCTCTCCTGGTCCCTGTGACCATCTCGTAGCGAAGGCCTCCTGGCCGGGCTGCGTCTGGAAACTGCTGGCTGCTGGTTCCCTTCGTGGCGTCTGAAGCCACCTCGCTGCAGCGGCCTTCGCTCCTCGTCCGCACCATGTAGCAGACGGTGATGCTCCCTTCGGCATCCATTAATCTGGCACTCACCTTGCGTATAGCAGGATCTAGCCGTGTGCCCGCTTCGCAGGCAATTGAAGCAGAGCCGATGCCTCTTCACATTGCTCCACCTTTCCTGTGGCGAAGCTCCAATAAATTTTCTGCAGTTCAATATTTCATGCTGTCCTCCACAGATGGGACAACCTCCATGCCGATTATCCTGTTGATCGCATTCATTATGGTCGACGCTTGCATGTAGAAGTCGACGCCTCGGCTCCTTTCCCTCGACGTCCAAAACCGTGCACACCACGTTTGCGTACTCCTGTAGCCACGCGCTGAAGTGGACTACAGTGGGAAAGGGCGCAATCGTTGCAGCATGCCTGGCCCAGTCCACTCGCTTGCTCGTTGGCAGCTTGGCCACAAGCTCCTCCATGAGGGTTGGGTTCCCCAGGTGCTGCTCCGCCTTCGCTGACTGCAAGAAGGCCGCGAGGTTACTCACTCGGGTTGCGAAGGGAATGATCTTCGCCAAATTGTGCTCCGAAATTGGCTGCACCTCTCGCACGTTGTTGAGCTGGCTGCGTATAAGCTGCTCCGGTCGGCCGAACCTAAAGCGCAGCTGCTCCATCACGGCGCTGACATTCCCTGGATGAATCAATAGCGCCTTCACTGCCTCGCGCGCTTCATCCTTCAGCGCCTTCAACAACCTCTGGTTGTTCTCCAGGTCCGTGCAGTTGTACGCTCGGGTCGTCTCCACGAACGCACAGCTGAAGATCGGCCACTCCTCGGGCTGCCCTCCAAATATAGGCAAGTCCGGAAGCTTCCTTGGCCCATATGCTCCCTGGATTCCACTCGGCGTCATCGCGGCGTAGGATCCGACAAGTGGCGATGCTGTTGCCGCATTGTGGATGCTCACGCCCGGTAGCACGAGTCCATGCGCTGGCTGCGCAGTGGCTGTTGCACACAGTGGCTCCACAAAATAGTTGCTAGTCGTTAGCAATGGCGGTCCACTCGAAGATGGCGGCAGCGTGCAGGCCGCACCGCTCGCACCGTCACCGTTGTATGGCACCGACCCGACCCCGTTATGTAAGGCCTCTCCGTTAGATGTGGGTATTGGCTGGCCGCTCCAAAATGGCGGCCGCCCCGACGCTCCACTGTTGGCGCCAACTGCGCTTGGGCCAACTGCGATTGGCGCGCAATTGGCGGTGCTCACACTTTCCAGGGATCTAGTCTTCTCCAGCTCCCTCTCCAACGCTGCGATCCTCTCCATGAGTTCCAACACGAGGGGCTGGTTCACCTCCGGTACTGAACTCGCAGCTGTGACAGCAGTACTTCTAGGTTGGGAAGCTACTGTAGTCACCGTAGTGGCCGGGCAAGGAATCGACGCCGCCGTGATGTTCACCCGCGTCCGAGTTCCTGCTCCACTACTGGCTGGCTGCTGACTCACTGTTGTTATAGGGGTGGCTTCCCCTCCGTTCAGCCGGGCACTCTTCCTGGGGGAATGCTGCATCTTTCCCAGCTCGTCTCTGACGCCTCGTGCCGCTGGCTGCGGCCACGGATGCTTGGCGCTCCTTGCGCCTTCTGACCGCTGGCTGCGGTCTCCACAAATGACGCTTCTTGCGTCTCCTTGTCGCTGGCTGCGACCCGTTCGTACCGGCGTTCGACGCTGGCTGCGTCCCTCTATGTCGCTGACTGCGACGCCACTGTCGCTGGCTGCGACTCCTCTGCCGGTACGTAGCGCTGGCTGCGCTCACACAAATCCTCCTCGCTGGCCGTCTAAACCGTCACTCCAGCTCCGGCAACTCTCTAGCTGGCCGTCTAAACCGTCATTCCAGCGCAAGTTGCCCCTGCAGTCGCCCTAGGACTGCGAATAAAAGGTTGTCGTCGTGCGTCCAGGGAGTTGCCTTAAACGGCTACCCCACACATTGGTTCCCGAAAGAAAGGGCAGACTAATCCGTGGTAGTAGAACACGTTTTATTCTGGAAGAATTCAATGTTTCACAATTGCAACTAACTTAACTTATTAGCTCACCGCAGTGTGTCCTCCAACTCTTACACGACAATGAAAAGCTAAATTTTCCCGGCAATTTACAATGGCCAAAAACAATGTGCCCAGACCATATGGGCTTACAAATCCTTCCACATTCGGACTTCTCAAAATACTAACTATAGCCTATCGACAACAATATTCGATCCGCGACAGAAACAGTTTAAATGTAATATTTCATGTAGTACCAGATGATTGTATGTCAAATAATATCGTACTAGGACGAGAAGTATTAGCTCAGGGATATGCTGCTGTAGTGTCTTGTAAAGGAGTAGAAATAATTAAGAATGAAACAAAAACTGTTAATTCGTGCTTTAAGTTCATAGAAAACTCATTCGAAATAATAGAAAACAATGTATGCGGTGAAAACCAAAATGAAATAACAACATTGTTGGAATCCTACTCAGATTCTTTTATACAGGGAACGCCTCAGACTCGCGTAAATTCGGGAGAAATGAAAATTCGATTGATTGATGAGACAAAAACGGTACAGAGAAGACCATATAGATTGAGCCCCAGTGAGAGAGATGTGGTTCGAAACAAAGTTCAAGAATTATTAGATTGCAAAGTTATCAGACCGAGTAGCTCCCCTTTTGCGAGCCCTGTTCTATTGGTGAAGAAGAAGAATGGATCAGCTAGGCTTTGTGTGGTTTATAGAGAATTGAATTCGAATACAGTAGCTGACAAGTTTCCGTTGCCTTTAATATCTGATCAGATAGCCAGGTTGCGCGGTGCAAAGTTCTTTACCTGCTTGGACATGGCAAGTGGCTATTATCAGGTTCCTATGCATCCGAACTCTGTCGAGTACACGGCATTTGTCACCCCTGACGGCCAATATGAGTTCCTGTCGATGCCATTTGGACTTAAGAATGCGCCATCAGTCTTTCAAAGAGCAGTTATAAAGGCATTAGGCGGGGTCGCTTATTCGTATGTCATTGTGTATATGGACGACATAATGATTGTAGCTCCAACCAATTTTCATTCAATTTTGAAAAATGCTTCTTTCTGAGGACTTCTGTCCAATATTTAGGATTCGAAGTACGAGCAGGTGAGATTAGTCCAAATACTCGCAAAGTAGAATCTTTGAATGCCTTGCCACCTCCTAGGTCAGTGAGAACATTGAGACAGTTCATTGGGTTAGCATCGTACTTTCGTCAGTTTGTTCCAGGATTTTCACAGCTAATGAAGCCTTTATATTTTCTCACCTCAGAGAAAAATAAATTTGAGTGGAATATAGAACATGAGGAAATTCGTAGAAAAATTATTCACATTCTTACTAATAAACCAGTTTTGAGTATCTTTGACCCGCAATATCCAATAGAGTTACACACCGATGCGAGTGC
Source organism: Nuttallia obscurata (assembly GCA_032358795.1). Taxonomy (NCBI): domain Eukaryota; kingdom Metazoa; phylum Mollusca; class Bivalvia; order Cardiida; family Psammobiidae; genus Nuttallia; species Nuttallia obscurata. The sequence goes on along the minus strand of JAULCC010358328.1, from coordinate 907 downwards.
AATCGGATATGGTCTTATACTCTTGCACAGAATTGAAAATAAACCGTATGTAGTGGAATACTACAGTAAGACAACAAGTGTATGCGAATCTAAATATACTTCGTATGAGTTGGAAACTCTTGCGGTGGTAAATGCAGTCAAGCATTTCCGGCACTACTTACATGGCAGAAAGTTTGTAATATTCACTGATTGTAATTCTTTAAAATCACCACGAAATAAGATTGAGTTGTTGCCTAGAGTCTATCGCTGGTGGGCTTATTTACAGACATTCGATTTTGACATACAGTATAGAGAAGGCAAGCGTATGGCTCATTCTGATTTCTTTTCCAGAAATCCACTTCCTCCGGAAAATTCCCCTGAATATGCGAAAGTTGTTGAAAAGCGAATCGACTTAACTGAAGTATCTGAGGATTGGATTTGTGCAGAGCAACAGAAAGATCAAGATATCGTAGAAATCGTTGCCAAGCTGAACAATGATGAATGTCCATTTGATTTGGCTAAGACATATGATTTGAGAGCTGGAGTTTTGTATAGAATCATACAAAGAAATGGCAAGACCCTATGTTTGCCAGTGGGAAAGGTTGCTCGACCTTTAGGCCTTGTTCCCATTCATGAACCAGAAACTGAAATAGATCTGACTAAGATAAGAACCCAAGCTTTAGA
>JAULCC010357995.1:0-11636 GCA_032358795.1 Nuttallia obscurata | reverse complement strand
ACCATTTAATGGAAAAGTTAAACAACAACTATGTTCTGTACAATATAAGTGTCAGCCATGTTGGCGTAAGTTTATATTTATATAAATTGGAAGTTAGGTAAAAGTGTTCAGGGCTTTTCTTCCTTCTACAACGGGGGCCTTTTACAGACACCCTCCCCTCATAAAAATTCTTCCAAATCATGTATTTTCCCCCAATTGTTATGTTTGCCTTGGAAATTTTCTCCCCCTTTTCCTGGTTATGTGATGAAATTTTTCCCAAACTAAGAGGCCAGGCCTCTTTCCCAAATTCAAAACAAAACAAAAAATCCCTGGTGTTGAAGATATTTTAAGTAAGATTGAATGTTAGATTTTTAAAAATTTATAACAGTAGAACAATGAAACTCTGTGAGTTTGATCTATTGTTTATGGCTACATGAAGAACCGATTGAGGTATAAAGTTTACATTGAATGTTAAATGAAGAAATATCTAGAAATGGCAAATTATTAGCAAATGGTAAATTTTTGTGACAGATTGATCCCAATATAATTTCCTTCAAAATGACATCACAAAGTCACATGTCTGTCAGTCTTAAATTACTCTGTATTCATATGTGATATACTTCTGCCTGTTGTTGTCTGCGTGTCTAACTAAAAAGGCTAAGAAAATAAGTCTTTCAAATGTATTTAACCTTTATAATCTCATTTGTTATAGATTGTGATCTACAAAGAAAATTTACAGAGAATTTCTATGGGCAGCACAACACTGATCTTACTAAGTTAAAACATATTTTTATTTTGAAAACTTGCATGAACATTGATTACACACAATACAGATATAACAAATTGAATCACAAGCTTAGAGCTTATTTGAGATCCTCTCCTTAACAACTATCATTTAACACAGCAGATACGAATATTACTACTTCAAAAATATATTTTCACAAGGTGAGTGAATACGATTAACAAAATTCAGATAAAAAAAAAGGTATTCTGATATGTGATTAAAATCAATCGCACTGAAAAGTGACATTTTCAGGTTTATGAACGAGTCAAATAAAAAACCGGAGATTTATGTGAGAATCAATAGTGATTAAAAGGAATACATAAGGAAACAAAAACAAAACCCAGAACAGAGCTTCGGGTTCAGGAATGGGAAGAGGGTACCAGCACTGCAAGCGGCTTACTAAAGTACAAAGTTAAAGAAGTGCCAATATCTGTACACAATATAACTGTTAATATTGAATATTTCAGCAAAACTCATGTGTTTATGTGATACTGAACAATTCTCTCTGGAAACAAGAAATCTAGGATTTACCATGCAGCCAACCACTTTATCTAAATTGTCACAATTGCAAGATATTTTTTATAATTTTTTTATTTATGTTTGTATGTAAACAGGCACTACAGTGTAATATTGCATATATGTATTTGCAGAAGTCAATATTACATAGACATTAAAGTAAGATGTTGTATATAAAGAGGATCTCACATGAGTGGTCATGGTATATTGGAATATACTGAATAAACTGGAAATCACAATAACATCACTGGCAACAATGTCATCAGATGATGTTAAAGTTAGCAATTGTAAGTAAAATTGAATAGTTTGTGTATTCATTTGACACCTTTACCTGTTTAATGTGGTTATTTTATAAATAGAATCTTGCATTCGTGCTCATGATTTATTAAATTCGTCTTTTGAAAACGATAAAAACTCGACAAGTCTTGTTTTTATCATTTTCAAATTTTTAATAATCCAATAAGTTATGAGCACTTATGTAAGATCCTCTCTATATATTCTACTAGTCCATATCACAGACACTAAAGTGTAATATTGTATATATATAATTATACCAGATAATTTTACAGACACTAAATTGAGATACTGGCAAAACATATTGCTTCTAAGTGTTCACATGGTTGTAAAAAGTTGACCTAGTGACCTAGTTTTTGACCAGTCATAACCCATTTCTGAACTTGTCCAAGAATTCATCAACAAGCTATTTGTCTTATTGACTTTTTTCAGATCCAATTATACCTGTCTGTGTAAAATGAGACAACCATGAAACTTATGTATGATGAAACATGCAACATATCTAAGCTCTATCATGTATGGTTTTAAGAGAAAATATCTCTTAAGTTTTCACTTTAAGTCACTGTAAAACAAGAACCTATGGCTGGGTCAAAATTGACCCAAGGGTCACCATTTTAACAAACTTGGTAAAGGACCTATCTAAGCCCTAGGCTGCATGGTTTCAGAAGAGAAAATGTTTTAAGTTTTCACTATATAAGTCTATGAAAAAGTAAGATGCCCCTAGAGAGGGCCAAATCTGACACCATGTCAACATTTTAAGGACAGGTAAAAAAAAAGTTAAAATGTTACAAATAAAATATCTATGTCTGGAATATACAATTACAGTAATGAAGGTTTTTAAAATGTTCACCATAGAATTTAATGTAAAATAGTTAAGCCCCCTAGGTGGGGCCATATTTGACCCCTGAGTCACCATTTGAACAAACTTGGTCAAGACCAACTAAGACAAAATATCTGATCTCTGCCATTTGTACTTTTGAAAAAGAAAAGTATTAGTTTTCACTTTATACATATAATGAAAACTGGTCTCCCACCTCCCCAACCCTGGTGGTCATGTAATTAACTGATCAAAATACTTTAAGACAATACACTTATGCCGTATAGTTTTGAAATCAGGCCTCTAGTTTTAAAGAAGATTTTTAAGTTTTTCATTTCTGTTGCCAAGGCAACCAGAGTTCTGCATGGAATCAAATTCTTTAAACAAGTTTGGTGGAGGTCCACCCTATTACCATTTCTGTGAAATTAATTTGAAATTGAACAATTGGTTTAAGAGAAGAAGATTTTCAAAAGTTTTCTATATATAGCTTTATAAGGAAAAATGGCCCATCCCTGGCGGCCATGTTTTTTGACATATCATTATAATTTGAACAGATTTTATAAAGAAAACTGTTTATGTTTTGTACTTTTGTTGCCATGGCAACCACAGTTATTCATGGAATGGAATTTTTAAACAACTTTAAAAGGGGACCATCCAAGGAATATCTCAGCCAAGTTTCGTCATCTTCCATCTAGTAGTTTCAGAGATGTTGTTTAAACAAATTGTGGACGTGCAACATAAGCAGGACAGAGACCAATCACAATACCTCATCTAAGTATATAACTAAGGTGAGCTAAAAATCCCTTAAAGCAACGATATCAGTTTTCAAGGTTAACATTGAAGCTCAGTGCTAAGAGTTTTGTTACAACATTTCAAATGAATTAAATTTTCTAATTTTAAAACCATTTATATTTTCCAGCCTAGATGTTATTACAAGGAACCTATAAACCAAGACTGGTTTGTAACATCAACATCTCTTTCCTAAATAAAATTATTGAGTTAAAACTATTTTTCTAACTAACGTCAGTGAGCTTGATTGAGCCAAGTGCATAAAACTGAAATCCTTGCTTTCAATTGAGTGTAAGGTACCAGTTCACCAAGATTGGTAGCAGTATATCTCTCCTAAATGAAATTACTGAGTGGAATCGGATTTTGTGTTAATTTTCATTAACATCCAAAACTGTGAAAATGTCAATCAGTAAAGCTGTATCTATTTCCGCAGTACCTACTTTTAGCATCTTCTAATTGATATTCTTTATTTCAATGGTTGTAAATCAACAAATTTGTAAATCAATGGTTGTAAATCAACACTTGTAAATCAATGGTTGTAAATCAACACTTGTAAACCAATGGTTGTAAATCAACACATTTGTAAATCAATGGTTGAAAATCAACACATTTGTAAATCAATATTTGTAAATCGACACACTTGTAAATCAATGGTTGTAAATCAACACTTGTAAACCAATGGTTGTGAATCAACACATTTATTTTTTGGCTTATCATTGTTAGTGACACAAGGAGACATGATTAAAACTTCTGACACCACTGTAAAGTTCCAGAGCTTTCATTAGGAATGGTTTTAAGAATACCTGCTAGATTTTCTAGCAATTCTCGTGACCTTTTCTTTGGTTTTTATTGAAAGCCCTGAAGTTGGTTTGACTTGGGTCCATACCTAAAGTCTTATACAAGCATTGTGAACTCTACGCCTGGAGAAAGATCTTTTCTCCTATTTTTGCCCATGAAAGACACGGGTTTTGCCCATGTAAGATGAACCTTTCTTTCAAGTCACGTGGTTCATAGAAGTTGTGACGTATGGCATACACGAAATGAGGTATCGTGATGTCATTTAACATTACTGAGTTATCTAAAATCTACAAAAAAGCCACTTTCTAAATAACAAAATAATTGTTAATGGGAGAAAAATAAATCATCATTTGTTTATTAAAAAAATATTTCATCATTTGTTTATTTGTGTAGGATAGGAATATCCCACTCTCAGGATCAGAAATTTACGAAAGAACTCAGCAAAGATTCGTCCCTCGGTAGATGTCTGAACCTTTGGTGGGATCACTACTCATAATGGATTCCTATAATCTTATCAAATCTTTGATCTTATCTGTACAGCATAAGGAGATTTCTTGTCGAACCACTTGTCACTCATCTTAAATCTAACCGACTCGAAATTCATCCAAATCATGAGATAAACTGAGCTGCTCATGAAAGGTTGAGAAAAAATTAAAAAGAAAAGGCCAAATTATTGCCTAATGTTAGGTATATTTGATGAAAGATAATGTGTTTGTGTGAATCACATTTTCTTCAAAACAGACAAAACAAAAACTGAGCATGATTAATAGTCAAAGATGGGTTCAGGCAAAACATGCAGAGGGTATAAGGATAAGGTCGAATAGAACCATATCCAATTAACAGCTCTTATGCAAAGACTGCATTAAGTTAAAAATAAATAAAGGTTTCAGAGGGTAACCATGTGACCATTGCAGTAGATGCATAACAGCATCTTTAAAAGAAGAATTATACAAATTCAGACCATCCTTTTATCAGTGTGTACAATATTTTCTGTCAAAAGTGTGTGGCCTTAGTATTGTTTTTAGTTGAGAATTTGTAATTCAAAAATGAAAAGAAAGTAGTAATATTGAAGCATATCATGTTAATAGTTGATAGCACTGTTAGTTGACATTTTGATCAAAATGTACTAAATAAATATAACTGATACTGCAAGTGAAATAAAATATTAAGGTGAAAAGAAAGGGAAAGGTTCAAACAAAATACAAAACAAATGAAAAACTATGGTCTAGGTACATGAAGATATTACAGGCGTAAAAACAGTTTGTTTGTTAAAACAGAGCTTCACTCTTAAACAATATTTAAGAATACTGAAATTATTCTAATTAGATTTTGGTTTGAATTTAATCCCTGACTCACATTAAATGTTAAACTGTCATCTATCTTTAATCCTGTCACTTTAAAGCCATAAGAAAGCTAACAAATGTATTAAACTCACATTATTTTGTATCATAGTGTTTTATAATGAATTAAAAACTTTCATTGAACATGTATATATAATAAAAACTTTCATTGAACATGTCCACTTTATAAGATTATAGTTGATCAATTACTTGTGATTGATAGATCAATGTGTTTATTTCTAATTTGACTATGATAGTGGTATTGAGTATTGTTTAGTCGGTGAATGCGTTTAGTGAATCCCCTTGATATGAATGGATTAAAATCTGACATAGATCTATAGAACTTAAATAGAACATGAGTCACAAGAAGTTGAAGACAATAGCTGAAGCGTTCTGAGAGGATGAGTATTATTCCGGGTTGATCTTCGCAGCCTCCAGAATATCAACAATGATATGCTGACAAACACTCAAATTAAAGTTTGTTTTTGCATTTTTGGCATCTAAAATTACATGGGAAACATTGGTAAAAACTCAATACTGCAGTAGACACTTCATAAAAATACTCGAAATATCACGATTTAGAGATTTATTATGACTTTAAAGTTGAAAATCACTAAAGTATAAGGGGTTATTTGATATCTTAAAACTGAGTCCAATTTACTATAAAGCATAAAACTTGACATTTGAAAATGTCCTCATTATACAGTTAACAGTTAGACTTGGAACTCATGGGTAAATGAATTAGTGAGTTGCACATTCTCATTCGAAAAGAATGATTTGCCTTCTTTTCTTGTCCTCCTATTTACCGAAACAGTAGAATACTACAGAAACACAGGAATATGCCTGTGACAAGAGGACCATGATGGTCCTGTAATCGCTCACCTTAAATGCTCACATAAAAATTATAGAATTCGATAACTGTCCCACCCACCCACCCCCAACCCAAGCAGCAGTGTTTTTTGCAAATCTGTATGGCTTGATGGAATTTGATAAAGGGTCACCTAAGGAACATTTCTTTGAAATTGGGCTAGCAAATTTCTGAAGAGAAGATTTTAAGTCTTGCATATAGCTATATAGTGAAAACTAGCCCCTCCCCCTGATGGCCAAATTTTTTTGCATAAAGGTTTACCTCAGGATCATTTCAGTGAAATTGTTTTGAAATTGGCCAAGAGCTTTCAGAGAAGAATATTTCCAAATTTTTTCCTTTCGGTTGCCATGGCAACCAGAGTACAGCATGAAGAAACTAACAGAGAACCAACTGAGGAATTTTGGATAAAATTTGCATAGCAGTTTAGAAGTTATTTGAAGAAAAAATATGATGACAGACTGGAAGACGAACAGTCCTCTATCATTATGGTTCACCCTTCAGGTGAGCTAAAAATAGATATGCATATCAATTGGTGAAGTATCTGTTACAACCTACTGTGTTTTTTGAACATGTGTTATGAGCTATTCATGATGTAAATGATTATTGTATGTTTTACCCAAGGACACTGTTAAAATGAATTATGAAGTACATTCCCGAGTTTGTTCACATACACTGTATAGCTATATGACAAATACTGTACATATGAATATCTATGAAAATTGCATGCATATTTACTGAACTGGTATTCTACTAATATAGGTGTACCTATTTTAAGAAGCATTCCAGACTTTCTGTAGTATTCTGGTATTTTGGTTAATCATTTGACTGATTCTTACAAGTTGGTCCACACTAAATAAACATCAAGACTTTCCACATGATACTAACGAGATAAATGTGTTAAATTTCAATTAAGAATTTACAATTCTTCATTCCTTTAATAATCCCATGCCCTTGACAAGGTGTGAAGCTTTTACCAACATCACTGATGCAATGAAAAAGACAATGAGTTGAGAGGAAGGTTTATAATATCCCTGCCCACAAGAAAAAAGAAAACAAGAAGACCATGAAACACTTACCTGCCCATATAACTTTTTACCAGTATCAAATGAAATGATGTATCATCTTTTAAAATAACTAAATGATTATTAGACCAGCATTTTGACAATGTGCAAAACCACTGAGTTAACTGCAACTGACACATGTGCCAAGATCTTCTTGCATCTAAAATGAAACACTGTTAAAACTTGTTAAGCTCATGTCTGGATTTTTGAAAATATGAACCAAAGAATTGGTAATCTGTACACAAGCAGTAACTAGTTCTATGTTCAATACAAATCCAAGATAAAAATGCTTCAGTAATATGTTAACAGCTCTCAAATTGTTACGTTTAGTGGCATACATAGTTATTATGCACTTGCTAAAAAATTAGTTTCTACTACAAAAATGTATTCATATCATTAAACACAATTCAGTGAACACTGAAGTAAGGTGAAGGTGTACACATGGGTATACAAAAATGCAAGTCCAACTCCAGAAACAGTAAAATTCTGAAACAGAGAATTACTGCGTGCTGAAGGTGCCGAACACAGTGTAGAATTAGAACACACCAATACTGTTCAGATTAGCAAGTGACCATGCATGTGTACAAAGGGGTACTACAGATATTCTGAGAGACTACACACAGTGAACAGAATATGGACCATTTCATAAGCATGAAAGTCTCTGGGTTGAAAAGGTGGGATGGATAAATGCATGATCTGATTTCTTGTATGACATGTCTTGATAACGAAGGATTATATTCTTTGTTTTTATAAGGTTAGTCCCAGACCTGCCGAAAATTAATTCTATCTGCATCAACATGTTTCTTTTTATCTTATCTAGTCACTAAGATCTATACATTCACCAATGTCCCATTTACATACTACTGGCATGCCGAATTAGTACAAATTATCACCAACTCCATATTTCATAAAATACCAAAAGCCTGTCCCAACATTCATGTTGAACATTTTAACAGGAAATGTTTTCAAAAGTACATTTTGACCATCAATAACAATTCTTCTAAAGAGGAAAAGAATACCCAGATTATCATAAAAGATATAGAACATAATGTGTTGAATGAACACTTGACTTCACAAAAAATAAGAACAGAGTATTCTAAATGTGGGACACTATATTAAAATTAACATTCAATAGCTGTTGTGGAAAAACAACTTACAATTTCAATTGATTTATACTATCATTCTTTTCCGGAAATGGAAGATTTAATTATGATGTTTCAACACGTACCAATTTCTGCAATATTTTGGCTTTGGTCTGGGACACTATAGTACTTTGATTTCAGTTTAGATATACAACATCAGTAAATGACTGAGCTGATGAGGATGATATGGTATCCTTACCGTAGCAACACAACTACTTCCATAGAAACACTTTTGAAAAGGTCCATCACTCTACCACCCATGTGAAAAAATATATAGTAAGATTGTCATACATTGCCTACCTGTTCATCTTGCGCAAGACTTATGAACAGGGGGATTAATTCCGACTTCAAATAGTCCAGCTCAACTGCTTTAGCAAATTCTCCCAACTTCCCTGCAGCAGCTCGGCGAACCATGGGTGTGTCATCTCCACAGAGGTTACGAAAGTTTCTAAATCAGATAAACAGCCAAAGATCAGGTTAAATTCAAAACTACTGTAAACTTTCTACATCATTTAAACATTCATATGTTGATAATCTCCAATGTGGAGAACTTGTTGCAAAACCAAATATTATCTGCTATTATAGTGAAATCTGTGGAACATGTGCATCTGAAATATTCAAGTTTTAGCTCCAAACAGAGCTCCAGAGGTTCTTGAATAGTGTCAATAAAAATCCAATGCAACAAATCGCAATTATATGCGACTAAATAGTGTCAATAAATATCTAATGCAACCAATCGCAAGTATATGGTGACTATTATCTCCTTATTATGCAGAAATGTATTTACTGTGTTTAGACCAGCGCAGGTTTTCTTTCATTTAGGTATTAAAAAAACTTTTTTTTAATATTTCTTTCTGTTTTCCATCATAGAAAAGTTCCAACTGTCATAGAAAAGTATCAATGTAATTAAGTTTCCAATGGAGATCTATCAGATACAAACTGTCAGGCAAATATTAAGAGTTTGTAAAATCTCCACACAACTTACTGTCTTAGTTCAGCTTTCACCGAGGTGGATACACGGGGATACGATATTGCAAACAAGCCACATGCTGATGTTCTTGATGTAAACCAGTCACCTGAAATGTACAACAAACCCAACTGTATCATTCATAATCAACAAAGATACAAAAATCTTTCAGCCTCCACATTTTGTCATAACTGCAGAGAAGACTAGCTATTGGACAGCTACAGAACTCACAAAGCTTGGCAAATACATTTATTCCAAAGAAAATGACTGTAACTACACTTAGAAGTGACTAAAATATACACTTGAATCTAGTCATTCATTTTTATCAGTGGAAATTGGCAAGAAACTGAAAGATATATGTTTGACATTTTGAATTTCATTATGGATAAGTCATAGATCTGCAAAATCCAAAGAAATTGTTTTATATACACTAACAATCACACTTCTTTAAAGTTCTGTTAAAATGTGACTTTGAGTTTTGCTATGACATGTGGTTACAATTTACAGTACATACTACAGTTTAAAAAGTAGCTTTAAACAAATTAATCTACTGGCCTTTGAAATCAGATTTTTATATATTTATATGAGTTACTCCTGTCCTACCTCCTGACAACCTTTTAACCAGAGGGACAAAGTGATTTTCTAAGTCACTTGGTGAATGTTGTGCTGCTATGTTTCTCAGGGAATCCACTGCCTTGTCACGAACAACTGTCTCTTCAACTGTGGCCAAACTTTCAAGTGGGGGCTAGAAGATACAATGTTACATCAACTTGAAATGCATTTCACATGATAGAAAGGTCAAACTTATTTACTCCTTGAACTCTGAAACAGATTAAAGGGTTTCAGCAGAAATGAAATGGTTAATTGGATTGTACATGAACATGAGGGGCCTCTGTGGCCGAGTGGTTATAGTGATTGACTTGCAATCTCACAGCCCCTCACTGCTGTGGGTTCGAATCCCGGTCTGGGCACCTCAGATTTTTCTATTAGGAAGCCTTCCAGCTGATTTGCAGTAGGTCGGTGGTTCTACCCGGGTGCACTCTGTATCTGAAATAGTGTACAGAGATCCCCGGAGTCTTCCTCCACCTGTAATGAGTTGGACATCGCGATATTATTGAAATACTGTTAAAGCAATGTTAAATTCCTAATAACAAATAAACATAAATAGAAGAAAAGATCTTTTGAAATGATAAAATAGTCTTTGTAAGAATAAAACTAACACTGGGGACAAATAAGGACATTTACAAGTGGATAGAAATATACAGCTCAATTCAGCTACAAATATGGATCTAGATACTGTAAACTTTAAAATATAGTTACAGTATGTTAAAGAAAAAGGACTTACTAGCAAACAGTGAACAAATTCTGGTCCCCCAACAAGTGGAGTGAATTGACCAAGTTGTTCTGCAAGAGCTAGCAACACCTCATCTTCATCATAGATTGTATCTGAAACCATACACAAAGATGCTCAACTCAGTATTTTTTAAGCATATTTAAAACAGTGAAATGATTTTATTCTGGCTTGCTCTTTCTATTTGACTTACATTCAAAATATATATAACAGATCATAAACTTGAAGCTATCAAGCAAATTAAAAAAACTCTTCAAATTTAAGATATCTTTAAAAAAAAATTGATAGTGATTGTATTGCTTTATTGTACGAAAAACAATAAGTCTAGTCAAGTTATCTTGTATGAAGTTTTTCAATATCTTTCAAATTTACAGTGCCAATCAAAAAACAGTTGTAAGTCAATTTTTGGACCAAATGTCTTCGAGTTGTTTCAGACTGTATTGACTATTATTGTCTAGATATACCTTCAGAACTCGGCAGGAAAATTATGTATAACACTAAACACTATCAACCTACTGATAAATTTTCCCTTTTTTTTCTCTCTCTTGAAAACAATTTGATATTATAAAGATCTACATTCTGCATTAAGAGTCATTCACAAGAATGCAACTTAACAACTGTCTACTATGTTCAGGCTAATGAGCAGTATTTTCCATATCCTGGTGATCAACATTTTGTATACTCTATATTAAAGATAAACCTTAAAGATAAAGATTGGTATGTAAGTCAGTGTAAAAAGCTCAGTCGAGCTTGTGTTATTTGTAATGCAGGGCTTTTTTTCGGCCAATTTGATAGCCGTTATTGGGCTATATTCCCAATGCCAAATAGTATGTTTTTTTCCCCAACTTATGAACAGGCTGTCCAGCACCTTCTGACAAAAAATTAGGGCAAATTTTAGGGAAATATTTAAGAAATTTTAGGGCTAAAATT
>JAULCC010357663.1:0-11637 GCA_032358795.1 Nuttallia obscurata | reverse complement strand
TCAGGGAAACGAGAGAATGTCAAACTGGAGGGACCACAGCTTGACAAATGCCAAGGGTCCCAAATTGCATTAAATAACCTTGGTTCAGACCATGGATATTTTCTAAGAGCTAACATACTAGAAAATGATATCACAATGTTAGTAGATAGTGGAGCAAATGTTAGTATATTGAGTAAAGAGACAATAGAAAGTTGGCCTTATGCTTTAAAACCTAAGATTTTTCCTGTTCAAACCTCACTTGTCTCAATAACAATATAATTAGATATGTAATTTTAATGTTATACATAAAATAGGGTATTTTACTATTGAAGCCTGTAGTGATAAGTCTTCCCTACATTTTTCTATTTTATTGAGCAAACAGAGTAGACCCAGAGCTGCCTGATCTGGGTAGTACTCTGCAAAGGCGTGAAATGTCGTTACAACAGGTAAAGTGTAAAGACTGTAAACACTGTATGACATCGACTTAACCGCGTACCTGTTTGGAAGCTGAGTATGCATCAATCTTATATCAGAAGAGTCTACGTTTGCTTACTTTAATGAAAAGATGAAGGTCGTCAATACGACATGTAGGAAACACGCTATAACTTTTATATAATTCTAGTTAGGTCATCACTGTTATAGTATTTCTCATTCCTAAATGAATCATTCAGCTGATACATTCATTAAAGCATGTAGACAGTGATGAATTTGTAGTAATAAATCGCGTTCAAAGTTACAAATATTTTACTTACGTGTACACCGGCACTCACAAGTATATAATACCTGTAGCGATATCGATAAATAATCAGAAAGTAGTAACATCATAGTGACGTTTTACACAAATATCGCCGCCGTTTTACACAAATATCGCCGCCACTCGTACGCATACCCGTACAAGTTTGAAATCGAAACCTCCCTATAATCTAACTTTAGCATGAATTCTTTGTCATGTTAGTTGTTTTTAGTCAGTCACAGCCATATGTGTTTAAAATTATTTATAACCTCGGACCAGACTGCCTTTATACTATAATCGAGTATACTGCAAGCTGGTTTGATTGAGTAAAACAACAAAAATCAAATACGTACGTTCCTGGTCGTCCTCCAAATTGCCTCCCTGAATCGGGGCTCGAACAGGATTCTCGTCTTTATAGATATGTCCGTTTTCTTCACATACAATGGTCTGTTTTCCCTCACAGCTTGTGTACTGCCATGTTGCAGTTTCGTATGAATATAAGGCACAGGCTTTTTGACCTGGTGTTACAGGGCTTGTTACTTTGAAGGCTTCTTTAGATACGGGCGTTTTCGTGGTCTTCCAAATCATCTTAGAGCCCGAACGATAAAGTGGTGACAGCCATATAAGGTCTCCCATCCTTCCAGTTTTGAACCAATGTTTGGTAAACCGGTGAGTAACATACTCGTTCCGCTTCTCTGAAATTGAACACAATGTGTTACAACGAGTAGTCTCAAACTAGTTACAAGTTATATTTCATTGTCATGATAGCAATAGAAGAAGGCTGCAATTATTATGACATATAAACCCCTGTGACTATATCTGTTACCATGTGACATTTCTGTTTATTTATAGGTCGGGGTTTTTAACTTAAAATATGTTGACACTTATTAAATTTAGTATCAATAGTATTATTAGTATATTTTTCTATATTTAAATTGCTATTTGGTGTGAGTTTTTCAGAAGAAAAAAATACCGCAATATCCGATTCTTACGATACAAACTAATATAAATAAATCGTATTAGTTTACATTGAAGAGCACAAACTAATTGCATAAAATGGATAAATACGTAAAGCATGAACTAGTTGTCTAAAGGATTGAATACATGTACGTAGGGCATAGACTAAATTTACATAAGTAGGGAATAAACTGATTGTTCAAAAGGATTGCAAAAGTAGGGCATACAGTGATTGACCAAAAGGATTACATAAGTAGAGCATTAACTGATTGTCCAAAATAATTACAAAACAGGGCATAAACGTATTGTCTAAAAAGATTGTATATGTAGGGTATAATTAATTGTCTAAAAGGATTAAATAATTATAGCATAACCTGATTGCCTAAAGTGATTACATAAGAAAGCAATAAACTGATTGTTCAAATGGATAAAATAAGAAGGGCATACACTAATTGTCCTAAAGGATTGCATAAGTAGGGCAAAAAATGATTGTTCAAAAGGATTAAATAAGGAGGGCATAAACTTATTGTCATAAAGGACTACATAAGTACAGAACCAACTGATTGTCAAACACGGTTTATATAAGTAGGGCATAAACTGTTTGTCCAAAAGGAACACATTAGTTGGGTGTATACTGGTTATCTAAAAGGATTACTCAAGCTTAGCATAATCTCATTGTCATAAAGGATTTCAAAGGTAGGGCAGAAACTGATTGTTCAAAAGAATTGCATAAATTTAGTCTCAGCTGATTATCTAAAAGAGTTACATTATCTCAGCATAATCTGATCGTTAAAAAGGATTTCTAAAGTAGGGCATAAACTGTTTATTCAAAAGGATTGCAAAACAAGATCGATCACAGGCACGTGACAAATGCCCCCACAGGACAGAGTGTATCATGTGGAACTATGTCATGCTTATTGGAGCTACAGAGCAGACACAATTAATGCCAATTTTGACATTTGACCTATAACTGTGGCCTTGATCTTTGAGATAAAAATCTGGTTCTTTTTCGCGACAAATCGTTTCATTTTTACCAAGTATCAATGACATCCACGGATGCCTGTTGGAGTTACATAGCGAACACGAAGTATACTCATTTTAACATTTTACCCATAATTGTGACCTTGACCTTTGAGATAGGAATCTGGCTCTTTTTTGCAACACATCGTTTGAAGGTGTCTAACATTTTTATGAAGTATCAATGATATCTACTCAGGCCTGTTGGAGTAACAGAGCGGACACGATGTGTACTCATTTTAACCTTTGACCCATAATTGTGATCTTGACCTTTGAGATAGGAACCTGGTTCTTTTTCGCAACACATTGTCACAAGGTGCCTAACATTTGAACTAAGCATAAATGAAATCCAACTATGATTGTTGGAGTTACAGAGCGGACACGAAGTATACTCATTTTAACATTAGACCCATAATTGTGACGTTGACTTTTGAGATAGGAATCTGGTTCTTTTTCGCGACACATCGTTTGAAGGTGTCTAAAATTTTGTATCAAGTATCAATGACATCCACTCATGCACGCAAAAAATTTCAGAGCGGACACGAAGTATATTCATTTTAGTCTTTGACCCATAATTGTGACATTGACCTTTGAGATAGGAACCTGGTTTTTTTTCGCAACACATTGTCTCAAGGTGCCTAACATTTGTACCAAGTATCAATGAAATCCAACAATGACTGTTACAGAGCGGACACGGAGCGGGACGGACGGACAGACACGAAGTATACTCATCTTAACCTTTGACACATAATTTTGACCTTGACCTTTCTGAAAGGAACCTGGTTCTTCTTTCGCGACATATCGTCTCAAGGTGCCTAACATTTGTACCAAGTATCAATGAAATCCAACAATGCCTGTTGGAGTTACATAGCGGACACGAAGTATACTCATTTTAACCTTTGACTCATAATTTTGACATTGACCTTTGACATAGGAATCTGGTTCTTTTTCGCGACACATTGTTTGAAGGTGTCTAACATTTTTACCAAGTATCAATGACATCCATTTATGCCTGTTGGAGTAACAGAGCGGACACGAAGAATCCTCATTTTAACCTTTGACACATAATTGTAACCTTGACTTTTGAGATAGGAATCTGGTTCTTTATCGCGACACATCGTCTCAAGGTATCTAACATTTGTGCCAAGTATCAATGAAATCCAACAATGACTGTTGGAGTGACAGAGTAGGCACGAAACAGGACAGACGGACATACGGACAGATGGACGGAACGTGCGATTACTATATGCCTCCCTTTTGGGGCATGAAAATATGGCAAAAACTGATTGTCCAACAGAATAAAATAGTGGTACTTAAACTGATTGTCTAAAATAATTAGGTCAGTATGGCATTCACTGATTGTCCAACAGGAATACATTTCGAGGGCATAAACTCACTGTCTTTCAGGATAATATAAGTAGGGCATGAACTCACTGCTTAAAAGGGTTACATTTGTAAGGCATTTACTGATTTTCAAAAAGGATTACATAAGTAAGGGATACTCTGACTTTCTAAAAAGATTATATATGTATGGCATAAACTGATTGTAAAACAAGGATTATATAAGTAGGACATTCACTTATTGTCCAAAAGGACTGCATAAGATGGGCGTCAACTGATTATTTAAAAGGATAACATAAGTTTAGCATAATCTGATTGTCAGAAAGGATTGCAAAAAATAGGGCATAAACTGATTGTTCAAAAGGATTACATAAGTAGAGCATAATCTGATTGTCAAAAATGATTGCAAAGGAAAGGGCATAATCTGATTGTCTAAAAGAATTACATAAGTAGAGCATAATCTGATTGTCATAAAGGATTGCAAAAAAATAGGCATAAACTGATAAACTAAAAGATCACATAGAGAGAGCATAATTTGATTGTCTTAAACTAGTAAAAGGACTGCATAAATTAGCCATAAACGGATTATCCAAAAGGATTACATAAGAAAGGCATACACTGATTGTCCAAAAAGGATAACATAAGCGGTGCAAAAACTGATGTTATAAATATATCAATAATTAGAGCATCAATTGATTGTCATAAAAGGATTATATAAGTAAGGCGTGAACTGAATGTCCAAAAGGACTACAAAAGATTGGTGTAAACTGATTATATTAAAGGCATCAGCAGGGCATGAAGTGATTGGCCAACTGAATTACATTAGGGCATAAACTGATTTTCTAAAAGGATTGCATCAGAATGGCATGAACTTATTGTCCACAGGAATTACATTACGGCATAAACTGATTGTCCAAAAGAATTACATAAGTAAGGCATAAACCGGTTGTAAAAAAAGGATAAAATTAGTAAGGTTTAAACTGATTATTCCATAGGATTACATTTAGAGGGCAATTACTGAATGTCTCAAAAGATTACATTTGTATGACATAAACTGATAGTCCAAAAGGATTATATAAGTAGAACATCAACTTTTTGTCCAAAAGAATGACATAAGTAGAACATTAACTGATTGTCTGAAAGATTTAATTTAGTAAGGCATACACTGAATATCTTAATTGATTACATAAATAGGGCATAAATCACTATCTTTAAGTATAACATAAGTAGAATATTAACTCACAGTCTAAAAGCGTTACATTAGTGTGGCATAAACTAATTGTTCTAAAGGATTACATAAGTACGAAATAAACTGATTGTCGAATAGGATTACATTTTGAGAGCATAAACTTATTGTTTAAAAGGAATATATAAACAGAGCATAAACTGATCGTCTAAAAGGATAACAAAAGTAGGACATGAACTGATTATAAAAAAGTATTACATAAGTAGGGCATGAATTGTTTGTTTAAAAGAATACCTTTAAATAGAGCATAAACTGTTAATCTAAAAGGATTACAAAGTAGGGCATGAACTGATTGTCCAAAAGGATTACATAAATAGGACATAAATTGATTGCTTACAATGAATATATAGATAGAGCATAAACTGATCGTCTAAAAGGATTACATAAGTAGGGCTTGTACTGATTGTCCAAAAGGATTACATAAATAGGGCATAAACTGATTGTTTTAAAGGAATATATATAAATAAAGCATGAACTGATTGTCTCAAAGGATTACAAATGTTGTGCATGAACTGCTTGTCTAAATGGATTACATACATGTACATAGAGCTTAAGGATTACATATTTAGGATATAAACTGATTGTCCAAAAGGATTACATAAGTAGGGTATAAACGGATATCCAGATAAGCATTTGGACAAGTCTGACAAGTTAGGACACAATAAATCCACATCCCAGTGGCATCTGTTATGGCATTCGCTTTAACTTCTTTCTTGCCACAGGTTAACATTTTGTTACCGGGTGGATTATTGTCAGAATGTTTACCGTAAATGACGAATTACGTCATCTGGTAATCTTAATACTAATATATATGTAGTTTGAACTTCATGTTTAAATTGTTATTAAACTACATATTTATGAACAATGTGATATTTGTTTTAAGAAAAATAAAGTAAATATAATGCCTTTATCAAAATACACTTTACGACAAATAACTATTAGTATCAGAAAGAATTTAAACATGATTGAAAAATGACTTGTCAGAAGTGATTTTTCAATCATATTTGACTTTAATACATCCTTAAAATGAGTTATATTGTATATTTTGCCTCTGTTATTTACAGGCATTTTAAATAAACATAGACCTCGGCAAAAAAGTTTATATATATAATTCATTTCGGTCACTAATTAGTAACCTACCTCTAATTCTTTATCTATAACTCAACTAACATTTAAAAGCATTAAACGAAAAAAAATTGTGGGGAGATTTTAAAATCCTCTAAAGATATTCATTTGGCATAGCTAATAAAAGCTCAATCTAACTTGAAATTACATCAGGTGCTCACTTGTATTTGATTTTATAACTATCCGAAAAGAGCAGTACTTAAGAGAACACGAGTCCAATTGACTTTGACATAAGAAATGCTAAAAGTTCTGTATAAGTACTAATCAAACATAATATAACCATCAAAGTAAAATAAAAAGTTGGGTCACCGTACTAACTTTTTTTGTAAACGGGCTCCAGAAAATTTGACCGATGGCATACATGTATATTACATGTATTCGAATGAAGAAAAGCTTAGTTCTATATATAACCAATGCTACATATTTCCAAATTTTTTTGTTTATGCACAAAACCAACTGTATAAACTTGAGTCAAACAAAAAAAGCATGAACACAGAAAGAACTCATAGAAAAAAGCAAATATTAGCAAATACTGTAATATAAATGGCTTCAGGCATGGAAAAATACGAAGGGGGGGGGGAGGCGAGAAAAAATTGCACATAAACGTGCATGAAGCTAGACATAAGAATTCTTCAAACTCCACATATGTATAGCTGATGTCATACACAGAGAGAAATGTACATATATAAAAGTATACGAAAATTAAGATGTAACTTATGTGCTAATTTTAATGCAGTATATCCGCAGAACGGCGCATGATTTGCGCGCGTCTCCCTTCAACTAATAATCGACAGAAATTGATCGAACTTTAGATTGTGGAGAACCAAAGAAAAATGAATTCAAACCAATGCACAAGTTGCCGACTCGCAAGCCCAGCCTCCGCTATCTATTTGGATAATTGCTTTGGTTAATAATACATTCAAAAAATGTGCACGCGCTCCAGATCATAACGATGTTTCTATCATCCTTGTCAAAGTTATCGCCCACTTGTGACATGAAATTTAATCGTTTATAATATCGACTTTTTGCTGTCATTGCATAGGTTTTGCAATTGCATTTGGTTATTGTCTTAACGGTGCTCTTGGGGTGTAAATAGAGGCAGCGCAAGCATTTTTTTTCATTTTTTTCTCATACGGAGTACCCTCGGCTATTTTCTACGAAACAGACCTCGGATGCATCAAGAAGACTGCCATTGGAACTGTTTGCGGCCACATGATAGAAAACATGCCATGATGATCGTGGCGCCCATAAAGTCAACCTTCACGCCGTTGAAACAAAATAGAAGTAAGTGTTTGTTTTGCAACTCAGCTATTAAAAGTTGTTTAGTCTAAGTAATAACATTTAGTTTGTGCTTGAAATCTAATTGTAACTTTATGTCTTTTAGGTAGCTACAGTCGCAGCGTTTCTATGCGTATTCTTCTTCCTGTGAACAAAATGCTTAATATTTGTGCATATCCTTCCACCAGATACGGGTTGGTTAATTACCCGAGAAGCTCCGATTTGTATTTTGCAAATTATTCATTCAGTGTAAGCTCATCTCTGATCGTGCATTATGAAAAAGACAAGGTTTACCTTCGATATATTTAGCAAGTTTCCTGGCCTTCGCCTCCGTGTTCACTGCTGGTAGACGGGCGTCATATTCCTTGCAAAAGCGTTCTGCTTGTTCAAGTGTGTAATCGCCAATGAAAAAATACCAACAGAAACCCATAGACGTGGCATTGAATCGTCTATTTCTGAACAGCCCCATACGACAGGACACTATAACAGGAGTAAAACTGAGTTAGTGATATTTTACAATATTTATCACCAGATCATATTTCATATTTCAAAATGGAACTTTCTCGAGCATGCAGTTTATATAGCAGTTAGCTCTGTAATTATTCTCTCTCACATATTTATTCTGATAGAAATAAGTTCAGCAAGTTTTGATAAAATATATATATGTAAGCCATAAAAAGGGTACCCTACATAAAACACACACACTTATCAATGTAACATTTTAATTCTAGTGCATACATGTATGTTTGAAGTTCGACTCAAGTTGATATTTTTAGCTCGAAACAGTCTTACGTTAACAGGCAAAGAGGTAGGACGTATATTATCATAGCGCACATCAACATCTGGTATTTCCTCCACTGGCGAACAAAACTGCCGCACATAATCTTCTCGTGCCACAGATAAGCCAACGGATGATTTTCCGGTGGATTTAAACCCATTCCTCCTGTAGAGCAAGCTTTAAGTCACAAACGCTATTTCAGTTTTTCACGTTCTTTTAGTTTACGTCTCAGGTGAGCCCATATGTGATAACTTGTAATAGGTGAGAGATCTGGTGATCGTGCTGAACATGGAAACATATTGGCATATTTTTTTGCGCAAAATGTCCTTGGCATGTCTGACTGAGTAGGTAAGGGCTTTGTTCTGTTGGAATATTCCGAAGCTTTGTCGTTGCACAAAATGCGCAACGGAAAGATAAAGTAAGAACGGTGTGCTTTAGTAACGGAGGCTATTCGTTGCGAACAATCAATGTTTGTAGTTTTGCACATGCCACATTTCAGTTGTCTTTGTCAAAGAATAATAAGTGTTAATTTTTCTCTCGATGCCTCGATTGTGCAAAATATGCTTAAATTTTCAAAAACGAACTTCTGCACTCGTAACTGTAAAGTAGACGCTTTCGGTTTAACAAGTCCAGGTTTACACAATTAGAATTGCAAAGCCAGAAATACAAGGATTTATGGTATACCATAGAGCCTAATGAAGCGGAGGTAATGAAATCGGATATTTATCCGAATATTTTCGTCGACTTTGCAAGGAAGATAACAGTATTATGGCTCTTCTCTTTCTACCGGGCCAATTGTGGAACATTGTTTTAGGTAACGTTAAATAAATGATTACTGATTGAAAACTTTTAGATACTAATTACAAGTTCGTTTATTCTTTCTTTTATGAAACTTAGTAACATATGTGTCAATAATTATTTTTTTAAATGTTTTTCTCAATGGAATGATGAAGCTTCTATACCACAAAGTTCGTACCACTATCAGTTTATACCATAGTTGGAAGTTTCGTAAACAAACAGGAAAATAGATAAACTTCTTCCTTTTAATAATGAGCCGAGCACTTTACAATACACAATTAAGTATTTTGAATGAATTGAGTAAACGAACATAGTTCAACCTTACTGTCATAATATTAAGAGTCCTTAAATAATTGGTTATTACAAAGCTTTTTGAGTACTTGATAATTTATCTTCACAAGTTTATGTTCACTTAACTGTTATAAATGATATATTTTATAAAACTTTGTTCATTGAATCTGAAAATTTCAAACTCAAATTAATTAATTCCTCTGACATACATGAATATGTTAGAGTCAATATCACACTTGTATGTAGGTATTTATTAATACTGTAACAAATAAACATGTTGACAATTAATGTAAACAAAATCTGATTAATTGAGTTTGAATAATACATAAATAGTTTAAATCAATTGAAAACAAACCCACAGGATTACATTGAATATTTTATTAGAAATACCCAGCATTTGTTGAATATTATTTTAAACACGTGCATACATCATAAAACATAAAATTTATAATAACAAACAGTACGACAATAGAGAAATTGCATATCATTGGTAGCAAACTACATCACAGTAGAAATCGTAGACAAAAATAGCCAGTAGATAGCGTTGGCTAGCACTGTACCGCAACAAAATACCTCAGTAGATAGCTACAATAGGTCAATAGCTACAATACATATTTATATTTTTTGTTTCCTTTTTTTAAACCATACGATAAAATTGATGTTTTGGTGTTGTTTGCATATGGGTAAGATAAAAATATAAAGTTAAATAAATTAATGCTCTGTGTCCTTATTACCGGTGTTTATCCCTATCCGGTGCCATAGTTCTAGTGCACTAGGCCATTCTAGATTAAAATACATACTTCATGAAATCTAATGAAGATGATAGAGATTTGGCTTTATGCTTTTATTTCGAACGTATGACCACTGATTACATGATCTGCGAGTATACTGTAGTTATGTGAATGAAATACACGTACGGTAGAATACACCTAGATGGACAGAACACTTCAAAACCTATAGATAAAGAAAAACCCAACCTACAGCCCCTATAATTCAGGAAAGCAGATCTATTGTCATCCAGGTAGGAGTGGCTGTAGCAACGTTTAGTGTCGCAACAACGCTAAATGTCGCACTTGACGTTAAATGTCGCAAGGCTGACGTTGAATGTCTCAAAACCTCCTGACGTTATATGTTGCATCTTAAACACTAAATGTCGCAAAAAATGCACTACCGTTAAATGTCGCAACATCAACGCTAAATGTCGCACTCCTTTATTAGGGGAAATTAATAACTCATTTGATGTTTTAGCGTTTCACACCTGTAAAGTTAAAACTTGATATAAGTGTTGTAATAAGTGAATAATCATTCGTTCATGTTAATGTTTAGTTTATCCCTTGGTGCATCGCCTTTGGTCATCTGTTTCAGGGAATTGTTGGGGCGTTGTCCCAGAGCGGACACACCCACAGAACAACATTTTACAGAATTACAGTGCCAGATAATCGTTTATATTCATTTCGGTAGCTTTAACATTGGACCTCCAAGAGTGAACTTGATCTTGAAGCGGCCCGGCTGCAAACCGTCTTAATGAGTTACACATGTATACCAAGTTTCATGAAAATCCGTCAAAGGGTAAAGGACGAATTGCATTTTTTAACCCCTCCTGCTTCGCGGTAGCGGATTCAACGTGCTGCAGTCGATGGCAAGCCATCACTAAACCTTTATTCCGATGAGGTTATAAAATTTCTCATGTTCTTATAAAAAAAAATAGCTGAAAAGATCGGGAGGGGGAAAGGGGTGGAGGGGGCATGGGGGTTGAACAGCGGGGTACTAAAATTTTACATATACATATTAAAACAAAGCTGGAAAATAAATTCAGGCGGGCGGGGATCGGGAATGACCCCCCGCCAATTTAAGTTAAACCACATCATATTTGTATTCATCTTCTTGGTTAATTAAAGATCTTGAGTCGAAATTTGCTATTTTTTTTTTTATCGTAGTCCATTCTCAGTGAGCAGCAAAAAGCAGAGGGGCCTCCGTGACCGAGTGGTTATAGTCGTTGACTTGCAATCTCTCATCCCCTCACCGCTGTGGGCACTTCGGATTTTTCAAGTGAGGAAGTCTTCTAGCTGGCTTGCGGTAGGTCACTGGTTCTAC
>JAULCC010357552.1:0-11638 GCA_032358795.1 Nuttallia obscurata | reverse complement strand
ATCCTGAGCGTCAAGGAGGGCAGCCATTACTACCATTTTTTTAAAGTCTTTGGTATGACCCGGCCGGGGATCGAACCCGCAGCCTCCCGCACCGAAAGTGGACGCACTACCACTTGAGCTAACCGGGCGGTTCTGATAAATAAGAACTTAACTTAACATTATATCTGGTAATCCAATACTTTCAGTGCTCTGATAAATTATAACTTTATTTCTCAGTATATCTGGTAATTCAGCTCTTTCTGTACTATTCAGTACTTTCAGTACTCTGATAAATTATAACTTAATTTCACAGTTTTTCTGGTATTTCAGCACTTTCAGTGCTCTGATAAACTATAACTTAATTGTTCAGTATATCTGGTAATTCAGCGCTTTCAGTGCTCTGATAAATCATAAGTTGATTTCACAGTATATCTGGTAATTCAGCACTTTTAGTGCTTTGATAAATTATAAGTTAATTTCACAGTTTATCTGGTAATTTAGCACTTTCAGTGCTCTGATAAATTATAACTTTATTTTTCAGTATATCTGGTAATTCAGCTCATTCAGTGCTCTGATGAAAAATATCGTAACTTATTTTTCAGTATATCTGGCAATTCAGTAATTTCAGTACTCTGATAAATTTCAAAATAAAGGTGTTATAAAAAGCAAAGCAATTTTTCATAACTTCATTAGGTTATTAACAATTCTCATTAAAATTTGGCTGATACGGAATTGAAAGTTTGCTATTACAAAGTAAAACATAATTAAAAGGTAAATACTCAATTTGATAAAAAGCTTGTATGTAGCTCTGATATCTGGTACTTCAATCAGCACCTTGATTATTCTGATAAATGGTTACTAAATCTTTCAGTTTATCTGGTAATTTAGCTCCGTGTTCATTCATGTAAATTGTACACCATTTCCCAGTTTGTCTTGTATTTCAGCAGTTTCAGTACTTTGATATATTATAACAAAAGTTCCCAGTAGATCTTTCAATAATTGTTTTTCAGCACCTTCAGTACTCTTAACACTTGTAACAAAATTTCTCAGTGCATCTAGTATGCAGCATTTTCAGTACTCTGATAAATTGTGCCACAATTTCGCAGATTATCAATGACTTCATCAACTTAAAAATTCTGATAAATTGTATCAAAGTTTTTCAGTATGTCTGCTACTTCAGTACATTCACTGTTGTTAAATACTCTGATAAACTGTAAAACAATCTCTCAGTAAATCTAGTATTTCAACACCCTCAGTACTTTGATTAATTGTATCTTATGTTGGTATATTTGGTTCTTCAGCACCTTCAGGTCCTGTGTGTATTGTTTTCTGATACATTTTCTGATAAAGAAGTTCCTCTATGTTTTATTTGTGTCAGAAATTGTCACTTGACACACTTTCTGATAAAGTAGTTTCACTGTGCACTTTTTTGTGTCAGAAATCATCTCTTTGACACATTTTATTGCCGGCATATAACCTAGAAATGTTCTTGACATTTTCGGAACATGAATTGTGTCAGTGAAATGCTGTTAATTTGGTGTCTGGTATAGATTCTTTTAAATATTGATTAAAAATTTTCTCTTTGATAATCTAAAAATAGATATGAGGCACTAATGTATATCTAATGAAGTTGCAGAAACTTTTTTCTAACTTGACACGGAATAAGGGATAAAATCTGGTTTTACTGCACAGAACACAAGTACAGAGGTTAAATGAATATTATGAGTGATACATGCCTTGATGGAAAATACTAGGGCCTGTCTTACAAAGCATTTAAGGCTACAATATTTGCATCTGCAATGTTTGCATCTGCAATATTTTTGTCTACAATATGTATAATATGTGTCTACAATATGTATGATATGTGTCAACAATATGTATGATATGGTAATTTAAGTTGCAGCAGAACAGCTGTGCATGTATTCATAAATCATAATCCACTCTGGAGAGTTTTGATACATTTTGACTTTTACAATATTGTTCTGATAGAAAGATATTCTTGTGAATGTTCTATACTGCATCTTTACTTTATTTATCATTTTGAAACTTACAATAATTTTCGCTTGAGCATATGATATTCTATAAGACAAAAGCCTTAAATTGTTTATTACTGCAATTAGCTCCAGAAACACAGACAAAAACCATACTAAAGCTGAAAAAGTGTTAAAATTGCTTTGTGCATAATCATGCATTAAAACTATCACTGAGCATATGCAATTTACTGGATGGAATTTGATTCACTAATTTGTAATTGATAGAACAATGCGTTTTTCCATTTTTTTATCACAGCAGTCTAAGGCATTGTTTACATTCCTCAGCTGGCTAGGTATTTTGGATGTCATCGATTCATAGTGAAGTATCATAAATGTGTCTTTTCATGTCAGTAAATAAATTTGTAGTATTCACTGTGTACCACAAAGCTCAATGTGTACACAAAAATTAAGCTTGTGATGTCTTCCTCATGGGTGTATATAGTGTGTAAATAAGAAATCTCTGTTTAATTATGAGTGAGTCCATAATATTTCTGGTTTGTTTTGACAATGTTCAGAATGTCAACAATGATGTGCTGATAAAAACTTAATTATTTGTTTGCTATCACGTTTCTCTTATTTATTGTAACATAGGAAACATTTTTAAAGCTTTAGTATACCTTTAAGGTAATTGACTGTCTTAATCAAGGCTTTCATTAAAAAGGGTTTTAGAGTTTAAAGAACTTTAGCTGGAACTTCCAGAGCCTTCTTACATAGAATAAAAATAAATTGCCTTTATTGAAAGAGTTATTTAAGGCTCTTTTTTGGACATTGAGGGAAGTTACATTCTGTTGACTGAGCGTCATGTTTGTTGAAAATGAAAAAGTCTTTAAAAAGATTTACAGGACAGCACTACAACAATAAACAGAGTTTGTGAACGTGAGACAGACATCAGACCAGATTGCAGATTTCATGCCCTCAGTTTGCCTCTAGTGAGTGATTTGCAACTCTACTGTGGAATATTGGTTTAAACATATCTGTTTTATATTGATTTTAATGAAACCTCTTTGAACTTATTTGTTTAACTCATCATGTTTCCAGTGATAGAACCTGAGTTTTAACAACACAGATAAGGCCATTTGCCTGGGGTCTCAATAGCTCATGGTTCACATTGGAATCAAATTAGTAGCCTCATTGATTGAAATAGTCCTTGATATGTTTGTGCTGCAACATAGCAGTACTCTCTACCAATTTTATCATCCAGTAAGTGTTAAACAAAAGTAAATCAAAGAAAGTATTGGTTGAATTTAAACCCTTAGCCAGCACAACCCTGATAGAATATGCAAACAGCTTGGATTCAGATTAGTAACTTGGTATCTAATCTGGATCCATGCTGTTTGACATACGACCAATTGTTTCTTCATAATGGGTGCATCGGATGGTTCTTTAAATCCAGACAGATGACAGCTTTAGCAGACAACATTTTTTTCGGCAGGCTAAGGCCTAAGCTAACTTAAGATTTCAACATTTATAACGAGCCTGCTGACACAGTGTCATTGACTTTAAATCACTTTGCCCAAAATCACCACTGCTGGGGTTGTGGATAAGGGACCAACAGGAGCCACTATCTCTTTCATTGGAGGAAGCTATACAGCTACTGTGTTGCTGTGACGGGAAAACCATTCAAACAACAAAAAAATAAAATATTTTTGCTAACAGTACTTTAATTGTTCTGTAGATTTGGTTGTCATTTGTGTGACTTTAACTGTTGATTTTTTAGATGGGTCATTGTTTAGCTCTGCAGGATTAGGGCAAGATGGTCACTCTAAATGATTTTCCAGTCGCTGATTATTGAAGCACTATAGATATTTCAATTCAAGTGGATCTTTACCAAACTTATAAGATATGAGATTTACTTTCAGGAAGAAGATCAACACTGCCAATTTTACTGCAGCAAGATAAAAATAAGTGCTATCTCTCCATGAAATAACAATATCAAGACATAGTTTAGAATTAAAAGCCTGTGTTATATGATAATTGTAATTGGAAATAAATTCAATTGAAGAAAAAGATCACGTTTTCCTTTTAAAGAAAAGTATAAAGTATTTATAGAAACTCATTTCTAACTCCTTTATTTATAGACATATTCAGGATACAGTCTTGTGTGATGGAATAAAAGTTTTCTATGATTATATGATTTTGCATCTTTAAGCTGGGAAAGAGCACTTTGAATTTTTATAATGCTTTCATTTGATACATTTCACAAAGCTATAAATATCTGTATATTTCAATTTCAACGTGACTAGCAGTGGAGATGCTTGTCATCCTTCCATGCCTCTATTTTCTGAACTGAATTTTTTTCCCTTCTGTAGCTGTGATCAATACAGGGTTTGATTATTATACTGATATTGTAAGGCTAGGAATTAATTGATGTACTTCTCTTCCCTGTGTTTGCCTGTCAGTTATATAATGAAATAAAGGCCAATACCACATTCTTTGGCAGTAATTAGTGCACTGACAGTTAGTCTGTAGGAATTTATTAGTATTTGTTTTATGTAATGACATGTGACAGATATGATATTCTCAAATATTTTTTTCCTTTGGTGGAACTGAGTATTCTGAGATTTGTTAAATGTATAGACTAATCAAGCAAACCCTACAAGATTCAATTTGATTTGGGGTGTGCACTGTGTACCTCTTGAAAATTTGATACAGTGAAACTTACTGAAAGTTATTAATGGCCTGGTCTATGACCATTTTTGGATGAGTTCATAATATGAATTCAGTGTTTCAAGGGTTACATTAATATCAGTACATAGGTGCATGGAACCACATTGGTTGCAATATTTTGGATGGAGTGTGCTGTAGACCCTCCTGTCCACTGCTGGACCTGCAAATGCTATGGTTTAATTGCTGTAACTCTTTCACTGCTAGTGTTGCCTTTTGGTGACTTTCCGTCCACTGCCACCATTGCTGACAGAGGACCTAACTAAATTTTAGCAAACAAATAAAGGTCAAGTCACGGTTAAGTCAAGGTCCTCACATCTGATATTTGAAAAATAAATTCAGACTTTTAAAGAAAAATTGTGATGACATTATGTCCTCCAAGATTAATTATAATATATCAACAAATAATGATTTTATACATATTTAAACATGATAAGCCTTTTTTACTGGCTTCCCAGAAATAACCTTGGCACAATTAGACTAAGGATTGTGGCTGGGGATCTGCTGGACCTTCCCTCTGTGACAACCTCTGGATCTGCCAATGGTACAGTTTAACTGTCGGTACTTTAAGGTAGAGATAAATAACAAAATGTCAGTATTTACTTTCTACTCAGACGACCAGGAGATGATTTCCTTATTATTTAGTGTCTGCAAACTGTCCATCAGTGTTATAACTTTCCAATATTCTGTCAATAGCCTTCTAACAAGTGCAAGATGTATAAGTGCACTGATCAGCTTGTATACTCGCATTACATGCAGCACAGATCAGCTTATATATTCGCAGCACATAAGCACAGATCAGCTTGTATACTGGCATTACATGCAGCACAGATCAGCTTGTATACTCTCATTACATGCAGCACAGATCAGCTTATATATTTGCAGCACATAAGCACAGATCAGCTTGTATACTGGCATTACATGCAGCACAGATCAGCTTGTATACTCTCATTACATGCAGCACAGATCAGCTTATATACTCGCAGCACATACAGAGCAGATCAGCTTGTATACTGGCATTACATGCAGCACAGATCAGCTTGTATACTCGCATTACATGCAGCACAGATCAGCTTGTATACTGGCATTACATGCAGCACAGATCAGCTTGTATACTAGCATTACATGCAGCACAGATCAGCTTATATACACGCAGCACATACAGCACAGATCAGCTTGTATACTCGCATTACATGCAGCACAGATCAGCTTGTATACTGGCATTACATGCAGCACAGATCAGCTTGTATACTCGCAGCACATGCAGCACAGATCAGCTTGTATACTCACAGCACATGCAGCACAGATCAGCTTGTATACTCCTTGCAGCACATGCAGCACAGACCAGCTTGTATACTGGCATTACATGCAGCACAGATCAGCTTGTATACTCGCAGTACATGCAGCACAGATCAGCTTGGATACTCACAGCACATGCAGCACAGATCAGCTTGTATACTCACAGCACATGCAGCACAGATCAGCTTGTTTACTCGCATTACATGCAGCACAGATCAGCTTGTATACTCGCAGCACAGATTAGCTTGTTTACTTACAGCACATGCAGCATAGATCAGCTTGTATACTTGCAGCACATGCAGCACAGATCAGCTTGTATACTCCTCGCAGCACATGCAGCACAGATCAGCTTGTATACTAGCAGTACATGCAGCATAGATCAGCTTGTATACTCCTCACAGCACATGCAAGATATAGCAGCATTGTAATAGTCTGCTTTATTGTCCGGGGATTTAGAACAATAAGTCAATCCCTAATGTGGTTTATATTTTATTACTTTGCTGACAAGAAATTGACAGTTATGTGGAACAAAAGTTATATGTTGTGTTTTATATGATAAGAATAGGCGAATACATATCTGCATTACAGGCTATCTGGGTTTATGTTTCAATAATGCAGATATATATATTTGTTTTTTCTTATTAAATAAGACAATAACATTGTAGATTGTAATAAATTCTCATCATATACCGGTTACTGTACATGGAATAGAGCAGGGAACCAGATGCTGGCATAAGTCAATTGGTCCTTTGCTTTAAAAATTGATGCGATTTGGTTCCCATATAATTTACCAATAGTGTAAATCTAGATCAGACTGAGCCAAACATGCGGTCTACACTGTTTGTTATTTATAAAGATTCTACAGCATCTCCGTAATATGATGACTAAAAAGGATTGAGCAGACAACATTTTCATATTAATTGCTGAGCAGTGGATGCATAACCAGTCAGCATACTTACTGTGCTTAATGGGCTTCCCTCTTTACCACTCAACATCAGCAAGTTTATTCTGCAACATAAAGCAGTGCGTTTTAAAACAGGACGCAGCATGAAAATAGCAGTTGGATTCACTACATTAGCAGTCACCTCAATCAACGGCTGCACATCTTACAGGCACAGTTTAGCACAGTGCCTGTTTTGATCAATATTTGGCTTCACAAGTGTAAAGACAGTTCATTAAAATTTTTAAAAGATTGGTATGATTATGAAGGTAAACAGCTGAAATTCAGTTTAAAAATAGATTATTCTCTGATATACTGAACAAAATACCATTTTTGAGTTCAAGTCTTAGAATATTCTAAACTGTAATTAAGACAATGTCAGGCATTTTATGCTGTAAAAATAAGGAGATGACATAAAAATGGTTTTGCCTAAATGCTACCTCAACACTATACCTGGGCTCATATGATAGATGTGTAAGCCTAGTAAGCTGAGTGGTAGAACATCTGGGTCTGGTGGAGGAGTCTTGGGTTTGATGCCAAACTGGTTCAATCCAAAGACTTTAAAATTGGTAGTAATGACTTTTGCTCTGGATTTATGGTTAGCATTACGATTGATTTGTTGATGTCAAGATAAAGTGACCAGACAAGGCTCAGCCCCCATGTGTATCAGTGCTATAGTCACTGGACATGTAAAAGAACCAGAGAGTTCTGCAGGAGAGTTCTCTGTCTCTGCTTCCCTCTCTCTGGAATGTCCATATTATCCCTATAAATGGCAGAAAATGACCTAAATGAAATAAGCAAGCAAGCTAATTATCTGTGGAGAGCTGAAGTGGAGGGGCCAATGTATCAAATCTGCTGTTTTGAATCAAACCAGGACCATCCAGTGTTGTGTCCTTAACTCTTTCAGTGCAGGGCCTGTTAGTGGTCGCCTTAAAGCCATTCTGGTTTGTTTCAACAGTGTTCAGAATGTCAACAATGATGTGCTGATAAATACTCGATTTTAAGTTTGTTATTGTGTTTTTCGTATTTACAGTAGAGTAGGACACAATTTTAGAGATCCATTATTTCGATATTCACCTCGTTTGATTTCGCAAAAAAGAACCCATTGATATGAACATTTAAATTTTGAGCTTTATTATGCCTTTTACAAACAGTTTAGATCTAGATTAGTCACACTGTACACTGCATGGTTTGATTAGAGATTCAAACTGTTTGCCATTCAAATTATAGTTTTTCTAAATTACACGAAAAAGGTAAATTATATCATTTTGGCAGAGAAAGGAAAACTTTTCCATCAGAGAGCAATTCAGCGCCAAAAGTGTTAGTTTAGTTTAAACATATTTTATTTATATATATATTTATGTATATAGTGTTAAGCAGAAAGTGTTATATAAAACACTATATCTGCATGACTAATACTGGTTCTACCCATGACATATGAGAGTGATTTAACTAAGTTCACACTTGCTTCTTTACAGCCAACATTTTATTGTAGAAGACAAAAAGGTTTAGAGATTATCAAATGATATTAAACACAACATCCCTGCCTTTGCAATGTACTTTTTTCCAATCTCAACATCTTGCTCCAGACTTATAATGAACCCAGGATTCTATCTTAGTACAATAAATTTTAGCACAGCAAATATAATCATTCGATCTACCAATACTTCAATCCATAATGATATAGTGATTGAAGACATTATCAGTCTTGTTTCTGCCACAGATAATATGCATAATTTGAATTCATCTCCACTGGCAGTATTTACAGTTTGAGTGACATTATCACGTTCACATTTTGGGGGGAGCGATGGTGGACATACTGTGGGTATCAATATTAAAGCTAAACAGTCACAGAAGGGTTAGATGTTAAAATTCCAAATAAAACAAATAATATTGCATGGAATTTTGTTTTAGGCCTTCAAATATTACTTGACTGATATATTTATATATGTCTTATTGACAATATTACTTGTTTTAACCAATAAACATGAACATGTTTATTTAGTTTGCCATTGTGTGGCACAGATTATTTATTTGTACTATTGAGCTTTTACTGTTTATTACATTTGATTATCATATTATTGGTTTTTAAGTTAGCACTTAATTATTTAAATGCTGGCAGTGACATTTTTACAGATTTTTTATATCTTATATTACTTCTTCCATGACTGTAGCTTAGATGTCATTCTCAAGGATCTATTGAAACATTCTTTCAAAGAATCTGCTGACATAATTTTGAGAATGAATGCAGAATTCATTAAGAAGATCACTGCAGATATACTTTTGAGAATGAATGCAGAAATGCAGTAGAGGATCACTGCAGACATACTTGTGAAAATGAATGCAGAAATCTTATAGAGTATCACTGCAGGCATACTTTGAGAATGAGTGCAGAAATGCTTTTTGGGAGATCATTGCAGATATACTTTTTTGAAAATGAATGCAGAATTGTCATTGGGAAACACTGCAGACATGCTTTTGCGAATGAATGCAGAAATACTTGAGAGGATAACTGCAGACATAAACTTGAAAATGAATACAGAAATGTTTTCTGGGATCACTGCAGACATGCTTTTGAGAATGGATATAGAAATGGTTCTGGGGAACACTGCAGACATACTTGTGAAAATGAATACAGAAATGTTTTTTGGGGATCCCTGCAGATGTCCTTTTGAAAATGAATACAGAAATGTTTTTTGAGGATCACTGTAGACATCCTTTTGAGAATGAATACAACAATGTTTTTGGGGATCCCTGCAGATATCATTTTACATGAATGGATATTTCCTGTTAATGACCACTGTAGACATACTTTTGAGTATGAATGCAGAAATGCCTTTTTGGGATCTATATCCAGAAGTCTTTTTGAAGATCAGTATTTATATCCTCCTTTAGTCAGTATCAATGCAGAAATCCTTTTGAGGTAAAATACAGACATCTTTTTGCCCATATTGCAGTCCATTCCTTATGACATAAATCAGCTACTTTAATTAATCAAATTGTCTTGTAACTCACTGACTGGATTGGGTTTAACTCTGATCAATAGACACAATACACATAATCTGTATTAATGATGATTGCACTGTAGCGACAGAGTGGGATGATTGGATTATCCAGCAGGCTGACGGCAGCAACTGCCAAAATATTTAAATGCAATTTTGACATTTTTGTGTTTTATGATATTTTTTAGTTCTGCTAGCAGGGATTTTCAGATTTCTTTTGCGATTAATTGTTGTGTGTAGAGGTTTACATAATAGTGGTTTTACAGCCTGCCAGTCTTATTCTATTTCAAATGTTATAGAGAACTCATTTTGGAAAAAAAGTAGATTTATGTGTTAAATATTCTTTAGAAGGTACAAGTTATATACATGAAGTAGGAGCTGTAGTAGTGGATTTTTTATGATTCTAAATCTGAACTTAATGTAAACTAGCAAATTTGTTGCAGTCAGGGCACCTGATATAAAAACATTTACCTGTGTTGCGGTGCATATTTACTATATCAGTCTTTCTCACATGGACATCTTTATCCCACTTGGAAATCCCAGACCTTTGTTTTGTTGAATAATTGATCCCCTCATCCCCTGTCAGAAAGAGTTTGATATTTTGCAGCAATGCTCAAAGAAGAATTCATAGAATAGTTGAAGAAATTAGAAAGATCTTCAAAGCCTAAACCTTTTAGTGTCGGACCCGAAAAGTGATTATCTTTGCAAACTAATTGGATCTAGATCAACCCCTGCAAAATGCAGTGGCTCAGATCTGAGGTCCAAAATGTTTGCCGCAGTGGTTTGAAAAAGTTCACAGAAAATAGATATTTTGATTTTGGAATTTTGTCAAACAAAAACGTTAACAGTAAACAACAATTCTGCAGCCAGTCGTTACAGGGTCTTACAGTGAAAGGGTTAGACCCATTGTGAATGAGGAATTACCAGGTACATGGGCAGGTGGTTGGTTTGTCATTCTTGTTGCATTGGAGGCTGTTCGATAAGCAAATCTTTGTGGCATGGGAGAATGTTTGGTGAGTCAATCTTTGTGGCATGGGAGGCTGTTTGGTAAGTAAATCTTGGTTGCATTGGGAGTCAATTAGTAAGTCAATCTTGGTTGCATGGGAGGCTGTTTAATTGGTAAGTCAATCTTGGTTGCATGGAAGAATGTTTGTTAGGTCAATCTTGGTTACATGAGAGGCTGTTTAATTGGTAAATCAATCTTAGTTGCATTGGAGGCTGTTTGATAAGTAAATCTTGGTTGCATGGGAGAATGTTTGGTGAGTCAATCTTTGTGGCATGGGAGGCTGTTTGGTAGGTCAATCTTGGTTGCATGGGAGTCAGTTTAATTGGTAAGTCAATCTTTGTTGTATGGGAGGGTGTTTGGTAGTCAGTCTTGGTTGCATGGGAGGCTGTTTGGTAAGTCAATCTTGAGTGCATGGGAGAATGTTTGGTGAGTCAATCTTGGTTGATCTGGGAAGGTAGTAATGGTTTGTCATTAATGGTTGGGATTGGAGGGTGGTTTAAATTGTTTGTCATTATTGGTTGGGGTGGTATTTAATTTGTTAATATATTGGTTGTATAGAAAGGTGTTTGATTTTTATTAGTTCACTCGAGCCAGAGGCTCATGGTGGGCTATTGTGACTGGCCTTTGTTCATTGTCTCTCCGTCAACATTTGCTTCAAACAACATCTCCTCCTAAACAGCTTGGCCAATTTTAATAAAACTTTACCAAAATGTTC
>JAULCC010357329.1:0-11640 GCA_032358795.1 Nuttallia obscurata | reverse complement strand
ATTCGAACCCACAGCGGTGAGGGGCTGAGAGATTGCAAGTCAACGACTATAACCACTCGGCCACGGAGGCCCCCAAATTTTAACATTTAACATTTAAAATAATTGACTTAGATGTTGATTTATAATAGAAAATTTAAACATGTAATTTTCTATTATAAATCAACATCTAAGTCAACTGACAAGTCTGTTAAGGTTGATTATATAGCATTGAAAATCATTAATTTCTTCAATTACTATGAATAACTTTTAAACACTAAAAGTATGCCCCTAGAAAAGTTTCTAGGACTTAAACAGAAACTGATTAAGAACTAGATGGTTGTTCAGAAGAAACATGTGTCTGTCTCTTAAATATTGTCAGAAAATCCAAAACTGTAAGTAAAAAAGCTGGCAAATCCATTTCAAATATGACCTTGACCTACAGAATTTGGCGGCACCATGACCCTTTTGTTATAAACAATACAATTTGAAAGTTTAAAGATGTTTAAAAATGGCAAAGTTATAGCCAATGTTAAGCTTCTATCACAGACAAACAGATGGACAAAGCAATTCCTAAATATTGCACTTTTCCCCTCCTGCCAACCTAAACTGCTTGATGCCTTGCATTAACATTTCTTGCAAGAATGATTCATTCATATCATGGCAGTAATCTAATATTTCTCTTCAAGCAGCTTCTCAAGTAACTGACTTATTTCCCACTTGAAACAGCCATGAAATTTATAAAAAGAAACATTCCTTCGCAATAATTGAAACCACTTAAAACAAGGGCACAGTGGTATAGTGTCCATCTTGGGCTCAGGAAACTGGGTTGTAGGCCCAAAGGGGGCATTTCTCCCAACCTTCATTTGACACCAAGAACAAGATTTATCCAGGAAGCGGACTCAAATATTTGTCTATAAGCGAGCAGCTTTCAACCCAATCGAGCTGAAATAAATTATGGCTGAGCTGGCATTGGATATTAAAATCCATTGAGTAAAAGCCAAACAATAGTGTCACGACACCTACTGATCTCACTCAGAAACAAACCCTGTATGGTTGTCAAAAAAATATCTCTCACTTACAATAGACTCCTACACAGGATTTTATAATGTTTGATATTAAAAGATTTTGCCTACTTGTATTTTGTGTTTTGTACTTTCACTATAACATATAGGTGGTCAAGTAACCTAACATGCTTCTGGGTATGTAACCAGTACACTACAGCATATCCACTGACAACTTTCTTCCTATTAAAGCAGATATGGGAGACAAGGGACTATACCATGATATGGCAATGTTGAAAATCACACCTCACAGAGGCTGCATCATCCCAGGGGCAGGCTAAGGTTTGATAATTTGTTTTGTATATTACCTGAGTTCTTTTTCTGACTTTGAGGCCAGCACGTTCCATTTCCTCAGTCACATTAGTACTGAGCATGCTGTCAAATGTTCTTAGAACCTGAAATATGGAAACACACATTTTCAACTATAAGCTAGAGAAGACTAGATAACAAAAACTGAAGTAACAAGATGTCTTATTACTTGATACAGCATTACCTATATCACTTCATGTATATCAGTAATGTGTTTTAGGGCTTAACAGTTTTTTTTAAGATTTTCAGGAGATTTATTATATAGGATAAGAAGAAATTCCTAAAAGTAGAAAATTTTGGTGCAGTGACAAAACTTTAAAACATCTTCTATGTTCCTTCTTCATGTTTTCTTTTTAAGATATACCACTGAAAGCAGTATTTCCTTTAATCAACAAGGATTAAGCAGTAGTGGATATGGTGCCCATACTAAACTCAAAAGGATAAGGGTTTGTGCCTAATAAGGTGGCTTTTCTCCTTACCTTTCTATAGGCACCCTGAACCAGTACTGGTTCTATTCTGGAAATGAACTTGAAACTAAAACAAACTACAAGTGGGAATTAATAATCCTTTCATATTCATGAAGCAGCAATAGCTATATCCAAAAAAAATCCTGAGAGTACAAACAGAATCTAACAATAAATTATGCTCTACAATAAACATGTTAATATAGTGTCAAACTATGCTCTAAGGAGTTTGGTGGTTTGAGCCTTGAAAGTGGCCTTTCTTCTGACTTACATTAGACATCTAGTACAGGTTCTACCCAGGAAAGGTACTGAAATATGAATCTATAGGCTAAAGGCTCTCAAACTAATCGAGTTAAAATAAATAAGTTTAAACTAAACATGTTTTATGTTTTCCTTAGAATGTTGTTGTATAGGGGATTCATGATCTTACCTTGTCATATCGAATACAGATTGATGTGTCGGCACCCAGGGCATTGAATATACCTGCCAATTCAACAGCAATGTAGCCAGCACCAACAACTACAACTTTCCTAGGAATAAAATATACAATCTTCAGTCAAATGTCTCAAGAGCTTGACTTACAATCAAATTATTCAGGTTTGATCCTACTGAGACCAAGATTACAAAACCTCCATGAGTAAGACTGTGTTCTCATTACTAAAGATCACACCTAGAAATGTATGACAGTGATAGGCAGAAAAAATCACATGACTAAAGTTTAACCAATAAAATACATGTATTCTGGAGCATCAGAAAAAGTCCATTAACAAGAAATTTCATAACTTTGGACCCAATCTTTTAGATCCAAGTTATCTGAAAGCCAAATTGTTGTCACAAAAAAGGCCACCAGGTATTGAAGAAAAGTATCTAACTATTATGTTAACAAGGTTCTTGGTTGAGACACGTTTTTGGACACTGACTCCTTCTCATGTTCATTTTTTCAAGAATTTCATTGGTGGAAATTTGACATATGACTTATTCCAGCCAACCACAGTTGTAGATATCTGGATACTGATGACCTAGTTAAAGATGATTTATAGTTCAAAGCCTGCAAAAAAACCTTAGCTACAGGCATTGGTAATAGTTCCTGATTAAAGAGCATGTTTATATATTGCCTTTCTTATGAAAGACTTTAACTAAATTCTTGATATATATTAATCAAAAGCATTATTTCAAACTGGAAAAGACACAAGCCTCGACCAGGATTTCTTTATGACAACTTAATCTTTGAACGCTGGAAAAGACTCAATCTTAATCAGGTTTCCTTAATGACTGTTAAACCATTTGAATTCTTGTAAAAAAGTTCTAAGGTAAACTCAGACAAACAGTGTAGATCAAGATTTAATCATAAGTTACTATAAACAGTCATCTGATCAATCAGTCTACAATAATTTCCACTGTAAAATTTCTCACAAGAAAACTCTTCGAATGTAAATATACAAACCTACTGAAGAAGGAGTGAGGGTTCATTGTAAGAATTAAGCACTCAGAGTGTAATTTATTTGCTTGTTTGTTTATTTGGAATTTATTTCAGTCATATTGCAACGTCCAGCTCATTACAGGTGGAGGAAGACCTCGAATGACCTCTGTACACTATTTCAGGCACAGAGTGCACCTGGGTAGAACCACCGACCTACTGCAAGCCAGCTGGAAGGCTTCCTCACTTGAAAAATCCCAAGTGCCCAGACCAGAATTCGAACCCACTGCTGAGAGGGGCTGAGAGATTGCAAGTCAACGACTATAACCACTTGGCAACGGAGGCCCCTTGAGAGTGTTTAAGTAACATTCCTTTTTCAGATATTTACACTTACTTTGGTAAATCTTCAAGGTCAAAGAAACCATCACTTGTAATAGCATGTTCACCCCCTGAAAGTATATTTCAAAAATACATGCATGTAACTAGTACATACAACCTTAGGTACAATCAAACTTCTAAAAATAATCAAGAAAAAAGTTCCCAAAATAAACATAAAGTGGTTCAATAACCCTTGCATACCAAATGCTACAAAGAAAATCACCAAGACTTTTTAGATTTTCAAAAATTAGATTTTTTAAACTTTTTACAAGAGTTGCCTATCAGGGCCTTCACCTATCAGGACATACATCAGATCAATAATATCATTAGATATTAAAAGTCACACAGTATCACCTAGTGTAAGATAGTACACCTGTACAGTACTTGCATGCAAGTGCTAGCTAAATCTATTTGGGTCCTTATGAGCCTTTTAAATCTGTTTATTTGTTAAAATAGGATGTTAGCAGATAGTGAACATAATACTAAAGACTTAAAGTATCAAATAACCACACACTATCATTTATTGCGAGATATCACACATTTTCAGTACTTGCATGCACATCTTAACCTGGCAGCCATGATGCTAATGCCAATGACCTGGATTTATATGCAAAGGTTTAACAAGAATTTTAAGTAAAATAAGGGAACATAATTCAGTAATAATCCATTCCAGAGTTATGGGACTTGACAAAGAAAGTCATCTAATGACCCTCAAAAAGTTAGTGCAGTTTCAAAGCAACAGCATAAACTGTGTCTGAGAAAAGGCCTTGCATGCAAAGGTTTAGCAAAATTTCTAAGCTTCGGTCATAATCTATTCAAAAGTTATAGGACTTCACATACATAGTCATCTAAAGACCCTTAATAAGTGTGAAGTTTCAAAGCAACAGTATAAACAGTGTCTAAAAGGCACAATTCAGTCAAAATCCACTGCAGAGTTATGGAACTTCACATACATGGTCATTTAATGACCCTGATTAAGAGTGAAGTTTGAGAGCATCATCATAGACAGTATCTGAGAAAAAGGCTTGTATGCAAAGGTTTAAACAAGCTGGCAATGCCAACATTATCATACAGAATCCCCATTGTGAAAAAAATGACAGACCTGAAATGTTATCAACAACAAATGTTAACCACTCCAGTTAATGCTTTTCTGGTCAGCATATCATGCATCAGATGTGAGACGATTTTGACTTTTTTTAGAAAAAGTACTCACAAGTAAATGATCAAAAATCAGTATGAAGCAACATAGGGCCTATACATAACCTAATTTTCTGTAAGTCTAGTTAAATACATGTGCTTTGGCATAATAAAACAAATAGCACATGCCCGTGAGAGTGACCCAGGACAGTGTCAACACTTGCTAAGTTATAACACCCAGGGAGCTAACCTGTGGTTGGTACTTTGTTGAGTCACAATCACAGGCATGGAATATTTACGTAATGTTACAATTTCTTTCATAGTCAGATTTATACGAGAGAGAAACATGAGCTACTGATAAATTTTCTTTCAAATTATGGTTTGATTACCTGGTATATTGGGCATGACAGGACGGCCTCCAGTTGCTATCAAAATATGTTTTGCTCTAATTTTTTCTCCATTCACTTCCACACAACCATCATCTGTAAATTGGGCATGGCCAACAATTCTTTCTACCTTTGACTGAAATACAGTTTGAATATGCATAGTGCATTTATTTATTTTGTTTGTTGATTTGTTATGTCACATTTGTGCCATATAGGGCTAAAGAAACTCCCAGATACAGGAAAGCAGATACAGAGAACTCTTCTGTACTGTAGAACTCTCTGGTTCTTTTATGTGCCCAGTATAAAAAAAACACTGGTACATGGGTAACTATCCTGACACCAATGAATGAACAAGTTGCAAAATGTACCTAAAACTTAGCAAACTAGTCTTCAGTCAGTACTAGAAAATGTAAATGAAATTTTAAAGAATAAATAATCTTACAAATAGACATCTTTTACAGTGAAAATAAATTAATCCCCTTCTTTGACTATGAAAGTCTGGCTTAAAGGCATAATAAAGCTCAAAATTGGATTTATTTGGGTATCATTTTGCATGTAAAAAAAGTTGTATATCCATTTATTGGGTCTCTATAGGTGTTTCCTAGGCTACTATAAATATGAGAGACACAAAAAAAAAAACTTAAAATAAAGTATTTATCTAGACCTGCTCATAAATACTCTGAGGTTGCTCGCTTACACATTATATGTTTACATGTGCACGACATCACATGCATGGTGGTACACATTAACTACAAATTGATCAAATTCCATCACGAGATGTATTCATGATATTTCGCTGCGAATAGGGGTCATCCAAAATACCTACCAAGCAGCAACATGTAAACAGTACCTCAGACTACTATGATATCAAAATCAGAAATAAAAACATTGATCTATCGATTACAAGTAGTGGATGAAATTTCACATGGTAAATTACACATGTTCAGTGATAGTTTTTATACATGATTATGCACACAGGTATAAAATTATCTGATTTTAACACGTTTTTGAGCTTTCTTCTGACTTTAATAGTGAACCTACCTTTATACTCAATGATAACTTAAAACAGCATGCTACACAAAGATACGGGACCTCCGTGGCCGAGTGGTTATAGTCGTTGACTTGCAATCTCTCAGCCCCTCACCGCGGTGGGTTCGAATCCTGGCCTGGGCACTTTGGATTTTTCAAGTGAGGAAGCCTTCCAGCTGGCTTGCGGTAGGTAGGTGGTTCTATACGAATGCACTCTGTGCCTGAAATAGTGTTGGTCTTCCTCCACATGTAATGAGCTGGACGTTGCGATATGACTGAAATACTGT
Organism: Nuttallia obscurata; assembly: GCA_032358795.1. NCBI lineage: Eukaryota > Metazoa > Mollusca > Bivalvia > Cardiida > Psammobiidae > Nuttallia > Nuttallia obscurata. The sequence continues at coordinate 5,193 of JAULCC010357329.1, read as the reverse complement.
TAGAGCAACGTTAAATTCAAAATAAACAAACACAAAGATACAAGTGTATTCAACTGGGTAAAAAGTCTGATATAATAAGAGCCCAGGATTTTCTAACTTGTACAAACTGTGCACATTTGCAAATGATGCACCATCATAATGTCATATCTTTATGAAAAGTGGATAATGGTTCTTGTTCACTTCAAATATTTCTTTAAAGGCCACAATGGAAATAAGACTATTTTACTGTTTTTGCTTTAAACTTATCATATAATGTTGTTTGACATAGCAAGTTTGTTCACACATGATAATATGACTCTATTTGCCATGTATTTGAACATTTTATGGTGAAATCTATCTTATTTTCCATCAAATCCACAACAGACATAGACATTATTTTTTATTCCAGAAATATAGGCCTCTGGCCCAAACTACAGATATGTATATAGCAAAAAAAAACCAACAGATATATTATCCAAATAACAATCAGCAGCTAGCAGGTGACATCTACTTAAAGCCATAGCAATGTAGTCCACTTGTTTTATACCCCTCATCTCTTTTATTGGTGGATTACACAATAGTACACAGTTTCTGTCTAGTTTAGTTTTGCATACATCTTGGTATCAGTCTGCAGGGATTTCCATCTAGATCTTAGCATTATTGTGAAAGATTGTGATTTATAACAGGTAGTAGATCATGTGAAAACACTGCTGTTCATTGCCTCTAAATGTATGATATACCTGTATTTCCATTTCTATTTGATAGAATATGCTGATTTTAAACCCATACCTTGTCCAAGTTGCTCTCGTATATACCATTCAGTCTTTTTATATAAGCATCTCTTTTAGCTTTCACTCTTCTGCAAAATATGAAACATGATGATGAATACAATTTATTGTAAAAAATATCATTGTGTAACATTAAATAATATGGTTGTTATAGAGAACCAGTCCTGTTTCAAGAACCAGTCCTATTTCATCAAAGAGGTAAATACATTTAGTCATTTAATTTTGTATTGTTGTTATATGAGAGATTGGTTCTTCACAGAGGTAAATTGCATTCTAAATTTTTCCATTAATTAATAAAAAGGGCCATAATCCAGTCAAGCATGTTCAGATCTTGCTGATATTTTAAAGGAACCAAGCTCTAATGAATATCCAACTATTGTATAAGTTTGATGGCAATTCAATGAAGACTGAAGACTCTTATCCCATTCACAAGCAAATTGTTTTCAGACACATGCACAATGGACACATTGCCATGGCATAAGCTAAAAAAGACTGACTAAAGTCAGTATGAATTCAAAGCAACAAATATTCAGAATTTATTTCAGAAGACACTGCAGATCTTACCCCCAATGGAAGCCTTTCACTTCTACATCAAAGCCATATTCTTTATGGTCATGTAAAAACTCAGCATGCATGGCTGTGTTGAACATCACTTTCTTTGGAACACATCCAACATTCACCTAAATACAAAATAACCTTAACAAATTTAATTTTTTAAATTATTACTTTGAATGTTACTGCTTCCCAATATCTGTTGGGTTTTTGTTTTTTTTATACTATTAGTACAAATGTATTATGTATATTAACCACATAAATTGGCCACTAGGATTGACATAAAGCAGTGACATTTAACATCATATGTAACTAGTTACATAAATATTACTTGAAACTGGTTGATAAACATGCTTGATTGCCTTACAAGGTACCATCTGCTGAAATTTCAAAATTATGACATTATTGTTGTCAGAGCATTGTTATGAAGTTGCGTTCTACTTTCCCCTAATAATGGCGAAAACCTATAGAGGGGACATTTTGTCTAGTGACATGTATATAGTTCTTTTTTATGTGATAAATAGAATCTTACATTCATGTTTATTCAATTTCACTTTTATGAAACTTGTTGACTAAAATCACATGACACTCGCCAAGGCTCATGTCATATGTTTATTAGTCAACTTGTTTCACAAATATGCTATATTTCTACCTTGTACCTGAAACAAATTGGGTTATGGAGGTTTCGTCAAATGACAAGTTTGGTAAATTGGATTTATTTAGAGAATCATTAGTTGTCATTCGTCATTCAACGAAACCTCTATAACATAATGCCATACAAATCAAAATGGCAATGGTCTCAAAACAAAATAATTTGTTTATCCATATGTGAACATTAAAAGATGAAATCTAAACTAGTAAGAATAATCATTGAAAACTTTCAGTGCAACTGTTCTTATATTTTCTTACACAGAGAGTTGATTTCATCAATTGAAGAATTTAATTTTTACAGTACACATAAGGAAATCCATGACAACAATAAAACACCTTTATTAACGGGCGCTTATAATTATTACATTAATTTTATTATTACAATTTTATATGTCACTACCCATATTTATCAGCTAACGCCAAGAATTTTATTATGACAGGGCTAACAGCGTTCATTAAAAATTACATATGTGTATTAAAAGCATAAAATAACACTAAATCTACGTTTACCACATCTCATCTGTACAGTACTGAGTAGAGCAAAATGGTAAAATACAATAACTATCGACTAATTCTGTAGGTAAAACATAGTCTAACTTACACATGTGCCACCCCATCTCGCTTCTTCAACGATTGCAGCTTTGACCCCATATTCGGCAGCCCTTCTTGCGCTTGCCAACCCTCCTGAACCCCCTCCAATGACCAAATAATCAAAGGACTTCACAACAGGCGCCATTGCTCGCAAAAAATATGTAAGTCGCATGAGAAAAGTACAAGTACTCGATCTGTTTACTGTTCCGTATAATGACACCGGAGACGGTCTGTTTTCTGGCCCTTTTCGTATACCCTCTATTATTTTCGTTCAGATGGCTGTAACCATTTAGATTTTCTACTTGAATAAGATTCTAGAAATACACAAGATGATGTTTACTATGTTCATTAAGCCTACTTTACTATTTCCAATTTATTTTTTTTATTTAATTGACAACTGACAAATTTATAGGCCCTTTTTGTAACGGCAAAGCCCTTTTCGTATTTTCAAATCTACAGGTGTCCGGTAATTTAGTCATACCCCGGATGTGTAGAGTAGATAGAAACAAGGAAGAATACGCCTGTACAAGTGTCTGAAAAGTAATACCTGTTTACATACTTGTCTTCGATAGTTTGTCATTTACATTTTTAAACTACTGTTTAATTCTTCATTTGTAATAATTGATAGGAGACGTACATTGATAAGACAGATAAAGTTACGACGTATAGCTATAGTTATTTGTTACATGAGAGTAATGCATACACTGGCGCCTCGTATTCCCGCGGTAATTATAATTAAAGTTAAAAATGTTAAAGCTTAAAATCACTTATCTTAAAAAAATCTTACAGGCATGCCTTCTTTAATTTCTTCTGACGGATACCCAGCTACCAATAACCTGTTTCATGTCAGTATTCCAAACGAAATAGTTACCGATAATCAAGTTCCTACGGACGCCTTATTTAAAGGTTGCTTCTCATATTTCCGCGGTATTTGTAAAAACTGCGCTGTCATAAGAAATAAACCCGTTTGTGTGCGATTACTGCACTATCATAATAATAACACGTTTTTCCCGCCATGTACTTCACGGAATTATGCAAGTAAACAGAATTGCAACTCTGAGATCTTGCCGATCAACATAAGGGACCCTCATCTGTATCAGCCAGATGCTTGACTAATCGTGCTCTGTATCACCAAAACGCACACCGGTGTAAAGGCCTGTTGAATCGGTCAGATATTTGACTGTAGGTCTACGTATTCTGCATTCCTGGTGAGAGATTTGGTCTCTCTTGATTGAAAATAGCGGCAGTAACGCTAATCTCAAGTCTTGCCAGTCTCGCAATGTCCCTGTTGTTAAAACGAGCGTTACCTGTATACTGTACACGAGTTGCGATTCCGTTTACTTGCAAAATTCCGTGTTTACTTGTATAGGTTTGTCACCAATGATAAATTGGATTTAAACAGCTGATTCAACTGCACCCATGTAATTGACTATTTCAAATGGTATTTTTTATGGGTTTACATGGGCAAGCTTAAGTGCAAAGTCATCTTGATTCAGAACATTTCCGTGAATTTGATGGTGTACCCAGTTCACTGTGATTTGTTTATAGCGGAAATTCAGACTACCGCGGAAATATGGGTAACACGGAAATATGAGGAGCGAGTAACATATATTACATATATTTATTATCTCGTCCGGCATTCATATATGGATTAGTCTAGAAATATTTCAGACCATAACCCCTTCAGAGCTGGAAAGACAATATGTTGTTTAGGTTATATATTTTCACTACCTGTACGAATTCGAAATTCGCATCCAGCCCAGTCAACAGACTAAGTACTGTCAGTGTCAAAAATTTCAGAACACTTAAAGATATCGAGATTTTTTTATTTGTTAAGTTTTCAACTTTAGTGTTCACTATTGGATATACAATTGTTGGTTGGTACACTGTTTTGACGCCATTGCATGCTGACTGGAATCCTATTCGCTAAGAAATCCAAATATATATCCTCCATTACCCTAGTTCCTGTGTTAACTGACAATGGCCATAAACATATGTAGTGATTGAATGTGTACAAGTCTACCTGGACACCTGTCTTTAAAACACAGTCAGATACCCTTATTGATTTTCTCCAATACACCTTGGTTGAAACTGATTACATGAAAGATTATTCAAAAGTGACACAGTGCAGTAATGGATATGGTGTCCACCTTGCGCACAGGAGGTTGCAGGTTCGAGCCCCAAATGGGTCGTTCTTCTGACCTTTATTTGACACCAAATACTGGTTCTACCCAGGAAACAGACTTGAAAGTGTTTCTACCAACCACAGGCTTACAACATAATCAAGTTAAATTCGATAAGTTTAAACATTGTCATTCATAAAAAAACTATAGGGATGGCAATGAATATTCGGATATCTGTTATTCCAACAGATGTTCAGATATCGTTTTGGTACCTATTATCCGAAAAAAAAATGACATTTTTGTTGTATTAGATATTTAAAACTTAATAGCTTTATTTCAAAAAGTAAAAAAGATTAAAGATCACACTTATACACCATATGTACCCCTGCTGTTTGCAAAATGAGATTTATCATTTATCATGAGATTTATCATGATTATCAGTTTGCTGCGTTACATACGGCATGTGGGCCCCTAGCAAATTGCCATCCAGTGTGCATTGGTCAGTTTAA
>JAULCC010357218.1:0-11642 GCA_032358795.1 Nuttallia obscurata | reverse complement strand
TTTCACCTGGCTTTTGTATATACTGATGGCTCATCACAAGCTTCTTGGCTCCATCATTCTTAAGGTTAAGGACACAGCCTATTGAGCATATCCAAGAATAAGTCTTTAACTTTCAGAACAACTAACCATGATGATCATTTTGAATAACCGAAGTTACATAATAATAACAACTTTTTTTTATAGTGGATTGCATTTTTTGGAAAAAGACCAATTTCAATATGGTTCTCAAAGCTTCTGTAGTAGCAACTTCAAATTACTTCTAATTTACCTTCTTCATCATTAGTTTCAAAGTCATATTATTTCAGGTAAATCTTTACATCAAAATAATTTTTCAAAGAATTACAAAGAATCAGAAATTATTTTGAAATTAAATAACTAATAGCTGTAAGTAAATGAATTTTTACTTCTTTCAATATATTTATTTACCAATAAGTGCTTTAAATATGAATATTTTTCCCAATTAGTTCATAGAAACCCTCGATTAAGAATTGAGTAGGGCTCTTTATTTATTACCAGTCAACTTTATTTCTTGGAATCTGATTGGCTTAGAGCCATTGTGAACCAGACAATTTTCAGTTGTTTGGAATTGGACTGATCATGTGACCTCAAATTCATAATTATGAAAAACATAAGATGATAGAAAGATAGAAATAAAGACATATTTTAAAAGTTTGGAAAGTGTAAGCTCATAAAAAGTAGCTATTATTTATATGAAACATAATTCAAAAATTGTGATTTTCTTTAGTTCTGCTGTCCAACTAAGTAACTGTTATGCTATAATTCATATTTCTTTCCTTGTTCCCATATGTTAAGTGATACTTACATATGCAAATATTTTTGACAGGTCTAACCACATTGATATATATTTTTTGTATTTAATCACAGAAAACTCATAGTTTTACACATTCCAGGGAAATAGGAAACAAATGTTGCTATAAATTCAAATATAATATTAATCAAGAACAATTATCACGAGATCATGAATATAATTTCATTTCGCTTTGTTTGCTTGATAGTAATGAAACTGAAGATATTTTACTTTCTTATCAAGCTTATTCATAGAAAGAGTGTTGGAAATCTGTACAAGAAGTGTGAGGATGCCAATTTACGAGTGTCTGCCAATAAAAGGAAGGCAATTCTGTGGTACAACCATTTCATTGACACAGAGACTGGCTGGATGGGAGAGGTAGATGAGTACACACTACACGGAGGATGTCCGGTCACAGAGGGGGAAAAATGGATTGCAAATTTCTGGATAAAAACAAGCAATGATAAAGTAGCAGACATCAACCGTATGAAGAAAATGTACTCTTGATTACAGCACTGTCACATTCCAATATGCTGTTCAATTTTATACAGAGAAATGTTGACCTTTGTTGAAAACGATGTCACAGTAAATGAAAACCATTTTTTCTTCTCAAAATCAAAATCTTTATTACTGTAGCACGCTGCATGAGTAGACATATATAGTGTGGAACAGAAATGTGATAAATGTGCCATCCTTGAGAATGTCAAACTGAAGGAGATAATGTCTGTTTGGGTGGTTAAGTCTATTATATAAGAAAACATTCCAACAACTTTTTAAAAAAAAATCACAGCTTGATTTTATTAATTTTGAGTAATTAGAGATCTTAGGTTTACTGAAAGGCAATAAAATTATTTACTTTCTTAACCTTTTTGCTACCAGAAGCAATGTTTTTCAGCAAACTAAGTGTAATTGTGAAAATGTTTATCAAACAAATCAATGCAAAACTTTCATTTCTGAGCATGTCGATTCGGCAAAACATTTGTTTTAATCATCAATTCTCACCTAATCATGTTTTTGTAACTGCCAGGTGGACTCTAGTAGTCCAGTTAAGTGGGACACTGCTGAAAACACTTGATGCAAAGTCTGGGTCGGTCAGCACAGTTGACACAGACTGTCTTTACGTCATGCAAACATCGCTTGGCAGTTCAAACTCCTCCTCCGACTCTTCTAACCCACTTGAATCATAATCTGACTTATCATTGTCTTCTAAAACAGCTCGGAGAACTTCTTCTTGCAATACATGTGGCTGCATTCTAGGCCATACAGAATACATCTTTTGTGCAAAATTTACAAACAATAATGTACCCCTGCACCGCCTATTGACATAGTTGATGACGTCATTCATTCATCAAAATCAATAATCAGGTTATTAACAAAGTATGTAGCATTTAAAAGGACGACCAGATTACCAAAGAACAATAATTATTGGCATTTAGAGTGGTTATGCCGGATATTTCTGGAGCTGTAGGTATGTAACGTGCTCTTATGGCGTGGGACAGATCCGGGGCTCAAGATAGCCAAAAAGTTAATATACAGTTTGTAGAACGAGTTCTGATGAGGGCCTAATTTATAAACTATTTACTGTATGTAGTATGTAGAAAATAAGATTATTAGACTGTTATCATTAGTTTCTCGAATCATTTTTTTCTCAATAGGATGACAAGTTGGACAAGGGTTCAATATAAAGCAAACTTTTGTTGTCAATAATTATATTTCAAATTTAAATTTTAGCCAGTATATTGGATCGCTAGTACAATTAAATTTTAGTTCCATTACTTTCATCAATTGCATTATTTATACCTCAGCAGAAGTGACAACTACTGCTTTCTTAGTTTATATATAAATACCAATTTTTTAATAGATGTTACACTGCTAAACCTTCATAGAGTATTCTAGTCAATTACTATATGTATATTACTTGTACAGTTTATATGTCTGATGTATTTAAATATCAAGGTTATAATTCTATTTTCCATGTGATTTAAAACATGTATTCCTTTTTATTTTTCATGAGATTTAAAAGATGTATTCCTTTTTATTTTTCATGAGATTTAAAACATGTATTCCTTTTTATTTTTCATGAGATTTAAAACATGTTGTATTACTTATGCTTTTCATGCAGCTTAGATTAAAAGTGTTATTTGATATTTTTCATGTTCTAAAATCTGTATTACTTGATGCGTCTTATTGCACAAATGAATTCATTGGGTCTTTTCGACTGGGACCACGTCCATGCTCAGAGGTCGAATTTGCTCTACGCAGGAGGCCCAGTCGAACAAGAAAACACACAAAAAAAGTGTTGCACTGGCAACTAATTTTTGATTTATAAAAAGATGGCAATCTTCAAATAAGGGATATTTCCAACTTTGCTAGGTCTGTGCCACCAGAGTGAAAAATAATGAAGAAATTATGTGTAATTAGATATTGCAGTTGTCTACAGGTTTTCAGAATTTACTCGGTGACTCCCAACTGGCACCGAACATTTACGATTTCAGTCTTCATCAGTTTCTCCCTACATTGTAATTCATAATATCAAATTGATGTTGCACAACAACTTGTACTGTATACAGAAAATATGATAAACTGAGTGAAAAGAATTAATAATACAAAAATGTGTTTTATCAAATTGAAGAACAGGGCCATTCGACTGGGACACTTTAAAATTTGATTTATTTAATCACGTGTTGGAGAAAACGCTGAAATTTTGCATTGCTCAATAAGGAAACTAGTGCTTAACAAAGTAAACCTATGCAACCAGTCGAATAGAAAATGGATTAAACGAGATAAAATTGCTCAACTATACCCCCCCCCCCCTTAAAAATGATTATCATATATATTTTGAAGTATTCTAAGAGTTGAACTTTCAATGCTAATAAAGTGGTTTTAGTATATGCACTACCTATACTTCTATGAAATACATATATCAGATGTATTTTACACCATGTTATCACAGTGTAAAGCTATATGTTGAACAATAAATGAGTACTAATCTAAATAACTTTAAAGAATTCACACTTTCCTGAAACTGGTCTATTGCTATAATTAAGCTGATTACTGCTTATGCTGTATATATCGAAACTGTGGCTCAATGATCTGAATGCAACTTTGTAAACAACATTGAGAGGTTTTACTAGCCTTTAATTGGAACATAGGCAAGAGAAAGTGTAGAGAACTGCACAAAACACGTTTTTCAAGCTCACTACTTTAAGAATTGTTTTTATTACAGATATAAGAACACAGTGACATAATGTTTCGAAGATGAAAACTTGACATTGCGATTCTTTGCATGTATGGTCAGGCCAGGGCCATACGATTTTAATAAACAGTCCCCCCTCTGTCATGTATTTATGTCAAGTATTTAAATGTGATAACTCTAGGGGTGCTATTAGATGTTCTTGAAAATGGAATAAATATTTAACTGTTAACTTGTATGGCATATAGTATTCTATGTTTTATTGTTTAGAACTGTCATCTGCTTTACATGAATAATTCCTCAATTTTTCAGTCCGTTTAATGTTTTCAAGGAATTTTAAGCATCAGGTATGGCTAACCAAGAACATCATGGTCCATTGAACGTTGATATTCTAAGGACTGGTCTTGATATCAAGACATTTTAAATCCAACAAGTTATTGATCAAAGAAAACTTGGTTCATAGTCGTCATAACTCAGTCCAGAACTTAGTTACACTAGCAGCCAAACCTAAGTACAACTACTGTGAATCTCCCAGGACAAATTATGTACTAAACTAAGTAGCAGAACCTAGATACATTCACAAGGAAGAAAGAATATCAAAACAAGGCGCTATAAAAACGCATCTTTATTTCATCTACTCATAGTACACAGTACTGATGTCATAAAATCCGTGATTATGCATTTTCCTCACTTGGTTATTTAGGTATTTAACAAACTTTAAAGTCTTCTTGTCCCGATATACTAGAGCCAGGGAGTTTTCTCTTGGAGTCACTGTTAGGAGCTGAAATAAAGAAAATGTGTTAATAAGTCTTTCACATTTATAGTCGTGTAGATGATAGTGTGAAGTTGAAAAGAATGCAAAATGTCAAAGAAGCTCTAGTTTCTTATTCATTGGTATGCATACTAAATTAAAACTATTTTTTTTTATACTAAATCTGCTGAATGAAAATCAGTCCTGCTCACTTTAAGGTAGTTGAAAATCTTGTTTTACATGTATCATAGTGTTTTCCTGTACAGACATAATGAGTTACCTCCCATGATACTTACTTCTGACTTCCCTAACTAAACACAGAGCTGTAATATGAAGCATTTCATTCAGCAAGAGCTGTTCGAAGAAAAAAATGTAGGGGGGGGGGGGGAACAACTATCAGTTTTAAGGGTACTGCCTACTATTCTTCTTTTTCAACCACCCCCCTTTTTTTTATTCATATTTGTTTATACTCATGTGTTCAATAAATCAATAGACATGGCATGGAAAGGTGTATGTTTCATGCATATTAACCAATTACTCCAAGGATCAAGTCACTTCTCCCTCTGACAGCTAGAAATTGGGAGAGCTAATAAAATGGTATGTTTGTGCATAAAGTATGGGTGTGTCTATGTTTATAAGTTTTGTTTATCTCTCTCTCTCTCTTTTTATCATATTCACCCTCTCTCTATCTCTCTCTCTCTTAGCTTTATCGAGTTATAATCGCATCTTAGGTCGCCAATATTTATAAATGCTTTCAATCTCAAGTCCAAAATATGAAAAAAATACAAAATGCTTGAGATTAAACTTCCAGCGAGTTTATTATGTTTTCTTTGTTAAAGATTTTTATGTAGAACAACAATGCAAAAATTTAAATACGCTTTTAGTCAAAATCCAAGAAAATTTTAATTAGGAAATACCACCAAATAAAAAAATCTTGAGTGATTTTGAGGATTATCCATATTGATAACAAGGAATTCCATACACACTGAAAGCATGTGCCGATAAATATTCAATATCACTTATACTGCATTAAAAGAGAAATGGGATTGGTAATGTGAAATTTACATACAACTCTACACCAACTTACCTCCTCGTCTTCTTCTTTGGCAATGTAGGACGTAAACCCCCCATAGTCGGCCTCCCAGTCTACAACAGAAAATACATGAAAATGCACATTAATACTGTATTTGCCAAAACTGCAAATCAATAAAGCCATGGTAGTCATCTGACTGCTCACAAGAAATTCTGTATTGTATCATCTCACTATCAATAGGATGATTTAGCTATCTACAATAAAGTTTGCCTGGTACAATTGGAATAGTCTGGCAACTAAGGAGGACTCCATGGCTTTATATAAGTCCCTTATGAATGGCATTAATTACATTTCATGAAAATGAAGGGCCATTAATTGCAACAGTTCATGAAAATGAAGGCCCATTAATTACCACAGTTCATGAAAATGAAGGCCATTAATAACAAGAGATCATGAAAACCATAGGATAAGATCACAAACACAATAAGAAACCCTTGAGACATGTAGAGGACCTAAATATGTTGTAAAATATCTAAACTCTACCTATTAGATTCAGAGCAGAAGATTTCACTATATGTGTCTATGTTAAATTAAGATGCCACTAGGGCAGGGCAAAATCTGACATGAGAGTCATCATCTGGGTCAATTACTTGTATAACTATGACTATTTTATTCTTTGCATAAAACTGTTACCTTGACAACCAACATAATACACCACATCAAGTGCAAACTCTGATCCCTCAGTATCTGTATCTTGCCCCAGTGTGTAACATTTGTCTGTCCAGCGTCTAGCCTCACTCCTACATCTAGATGTGCAGGCCTCGTCTATAAAGACATAAAACATTTAGCAGATATAAAGTTCAGTCATCCAGTTCAACATGGCTTTCAAATTTAAACTGAGCAAAAGAAATTAGTTGAAATCAGTTTTTCCAAGGTGTGTAAAATGAATGAAGCTGTTTTTTTTGCCAAGCTTTCTTACAACATGTTACATGACCAAACTCTAAATTGCCAGGGCTTGACACAAACAAGAATCTTGCAGTTCAATACTCTCTCCGGTATTGGAAAGAGTGTATATAATTGTATTCTAAAAGAACATTCAGAAAATAAGAAAAATTCAGACTTTGGAAGGATCACATGTATAAAACATAAAAAGGTCATTATTCATGTGAAAACTACTCTATAAATTATAAATAATCTATCGACATAATCTTGTTGAAACTAACCTTTGCTTCCCGAGACACCTGCTTTATCTGTAGAGCAACCACTTGCTGGGTTTGTGCCATCTGTGCTCTGATCTGTACCTGTAGTGCTTGTAGAACAACTCTGGGATACCCCAGGGTCTCCTGTAGGTTTACTACCAGATTCACTTTCACTATCAGAGCCATCATTGTCTGAACCAGAGCTGGCACCAGCTAGCTCATGTAGTTTCAGTCCAGTAAAATTAGACAACATAAGAAACATGGCATCTGATTTAAAGAGTTCAATACAAGTCTTGAGAACTGTTGGTAATTTGTCATCTTCTGCCTGGTAGTAGCACCTGAAGTATACATTAGCACACCTTTGCTTATAGACTTCTTCTATTTCTAAATTTAAGACATGCATGTAGTAGATCAAAACAAGTTCCATTGAGACAAAATCATTAATGACCTGACTATAAATGAGCAATAGCAGATTATACAACACAACATATGACACAGTGGTTGGCCAAAACGAGTTTGACTCTTTTAAATAACACATTGGAATTCTAAAACCTATATGAAGACTATCTTTATATAACTACAACTAACAACTCGATCTGGAGAAAATTTAAATGTTTAAAGGAAAAAGCAGCTATGTTCAGAACAAGGTAAAGTTGCAAATAAACATCTGACATCTTTATACATGATCAGTAAACAAAAACTTCAGGAAAAGTCCTTTAGAGAGATATTAGGAACTATGAAGAACTAGCCATGTTTTCCTGTTTTTCTACAATTATTTTTCATGCCAAAACTAGAAAGTATTAAGTGATTGTTACTGAATGTGTAGAGCAAAATAAAATTACTTAAAGCATGTCAATACAGTATGTTCAGGATTAATTGCACTCATTAGAATATCTGTCAGATGTCACCACTTAGTATGATACCAAATTATGTATTTGTCTAAAACGTAATACCTTACCCTACTCAAACTGAACAGATTATTAATTCCCAAATTTTTATTGATCTAGATATCAATATGTGATTGTTAAGTTATAAGTGGATTGTGTATGATACAAATGTTTTGTTACAATTTCAAAGTGATGTTACAGGTGTTTAGATTTTATTTTATTTTTAAGATTGCTGCAGGTCCCTTTAAAAATAGCACAATCTAATAACGTTCTACAAGCTTAGAAAATGCATTGTCATAGTTACTTTGTAAAAAATAAAACTGGATGATAAAAAAATAAAAATCTGGTGTAAAAAAGTGGAAAACAGTAATAACAGCCTTAAATATATATCATTTAACAAACAGCAAGAGTGTAGCGCTCTTTGTACTAAGTTGACTTTACCTTTTATTGGGTGGGCCTTTCTTATTCCAGGTCACATTTTCTGACTTCAAAGCTGCTAACAGTTCCTCATACTTTTCCACCTATGACAAATGATAGTATAAAAAGAGCAATACTAAATAAAAGGCAGTTATTGCGCTTGCAAAGTTTTAAGTTAAAAACTCGCAATCAAATCTTAAATTCAAAAGATAAAATAAGGGCTGTCAATGGTTATCAGATAACCTAAAAGCACCAGCCCTGCAGTCAATTTATTTTTGAAATGAATTTAATTAGTTAATTTAGTTATTCACAGTGTACACAGTCAGACAGCAGTAAGAAAGCATCTTTTATACCTTTTTTTAATGGCAATTAACACCCTCTGTTTTGATAACCTGTGTCAGTCTGCACGATAAACAGACTTACACCGACCAATCATAAAACACTGTCTTTCCATAGACACAGGTCTACGTTAAAGTATAATGAACTCCTTTGTTTTTATTACATATGTATCAACTTGCTAAGTAGACACAAAACTGCTTTATTAATTAGACAAGTTTTTGTCGTATTGTCTGTGCATGCCACAATATTTTTTAACATGTTATTAAAGTTATTATCCCCTAAGACTAAATAAATGAAAAGGCTGAAAAATACTAATGAAATAATAATAAAGAAAGCAGACATTTTTCTTCCGGTTTTTAAAGACAACAGCAAAACAGTATTGTTTCAAACAACCAAATAAATAAAGCACACGGTTGAATAAATTAAATAAATTGATAGAGTCAAATCTAATCGATAATGAATCGATACTCTTTAAATGATATTCTCTATTAAACTTTACAAACTTACACTACTGCAACTAACAAAATCATGTGAATTTTTAAGTATAATTCATATCAAGTACAAAATAAACATAAATGTTATGATTTCAATGATATGGTGCCTGTTTAAATTTACTTGTACTGACCATTTCATCATCTGAGAAGTTTACGAAATATTCAATATTTTTGCATAAGATACTAACAGTAGCTTTCAAATGATGACGCTTTCATTAAATTTATACAGAGTTAAATGAAAACGTCAATTACAAACTTTTTTTTTATATCAACTCTGATTATTATGCTGAACATCCTTAATATTTATCATTTTGTATCAAATTGTTCTTGTTATGGAAACTATCGGAATAGTTCATGCAGATATCCAGGAACCATTTTTGGCACCCCTAGAAACAATACATGAAAATGTTTTCCAATCCAACCTGAATAAAATCTTGCAGCTCAATTTCAGATTCCTCTTCAAACTTTTCCTGAATACTGCCTTGTGCACCCACACCTAGATATACAGGGTTGATCCAGTCAAAGAAAACATCATCCTGAAAAAGGAAAATCAGCCATTACATAAGAAAATTCATTATCACACAATGCTGGAGATCTCAGACCTTAAACATTTACTGAACTTTCCAAGTGACATTTAAAATTTTAATCTGCTATGCTCTACTGTCTTGCCTGATTTCATTATCCTATCTTAAGATGAAATACATCAACATGCTATTGTAAAAACTTTGGTTAAGTTTAACGACTTTAACCAATCAGGCATGTGGGTTAAAGCTTTGGTTGGCACAAAATGTTGGTTAAGTTACAATTGACTAACCAAATAGGTAGGTTAACCAAAGAAATTAAAAGTTAACTCAGAGTTAATTTAACAAAATATTTATACCGTTGGTGAAAGTTGTAAAAAGATATGAACTTTCATGTAGTTGCACACAAAAAATAAACCAGAATTTCTAGGTAAATAAATAAAGGGCCATAACTGCATAAAATGCAAGACAGTTATCAAACTTGATTATTTAAGTAGGTGTGATGTTTGGGAAGCCTTATTAAGTTTATTGCAATACATCAAGTGGTTACTGAGGTATGGACTTCAAGGTAGCTGCCAGCTAAACCTTAACCAGAATATTAAAGTGGAAAATTAAAGAGTCATAATTTGTATTATATGCAAGATACTTGAAGATAAGAGTTATCAAACTTGATTGTTTAGGTAGGTATACTTTCAATGTCATACATCCAAGTAGTTACTGAGATACTGATTTGCATTGTTTAAAAGCTCAATTATATGAGCTTCTATTCTTAAGGGCCATAATCCAGTCAGTCATACAGAAGCTCATCTGGCTGGTTTTCAAATCCAATTCTGATAGATTTGAAACTTCTGTATAAGTTTTTTAAGTACTGGTAATCATTGGATAATAAAATAAAGAAGCTATTGTGCTCACAAAGTATAGATTTTTTAGCTCACCTGAGCCAGAGGCTCATGGTGGGCTATTATGACCAGTCTTTGTCTGTTGTCATTAACATTTGCTTCAAATGACATCTCCACCTAAAAAGTTTGGCCAATTTTGATAAAACTTTAAAGGAAAGTTCCTTGGGTTGGTAGTTGTTTACAAATGGACGCATGGATGATGGACAATGTGCTACCACATTTAATAGCTCACCTGAGCCAGTGGACCTAAGAACCCATGTGGTGTCACATATCTATTATGACCAGATAGGAGTATATAAAGAAGTAAAAAACTTGAATATACCAGCATCTATGTACATACATCTATAGTACCATATGGATGCAGAGGTCTTGGTAAATCTAAGTCTATGGAGGGGGTGGGCCTACATATAGCTGGACCATGGAACCAGCCTCCAATAGACCACCTGGTCTTGTCTTCTGATAGTACTTCTGATACCTGCAAATATGTACAATATCATACTGAAGCATACAATTTTTGAAGAAGAAAACTGCATATTTGTTCACATAAGTTGTGTTCTATTTGAGCTTTATTACCTTTCCATGATGATGTTCTGATGTAATCCCAAAAGTAATATGCAAAAGAGTTCTGACAATTAATAATGTTAAATATGAACCACAGGGATTAACAGATATATAAGCACTGATGAAGGCTACATCATATTTGATATATGGATGTCAAGTGTACAATAAAAGCCAAATTTTAACAACATTTTATTGGTTTATTTGTTTTGTTAAAAAACAACAACAAGAGGACCATGATGGTCCTGTAATCGCTCACCTGAATATCTCCATGTAAAGAAACTGGCTCCATCCTCTGGTGGCCATGTTTAAAACTGATCCAAATACTTTGAACAAATTTTTAGAGAGTCACTAAAGGAACACTTACACCAAATAATTTTCAAATCTGGCAATTAGTTTTTGAGAAGAAGGTCTTTAAAGTTTTTTCCTGTTTCTCCTAGGTTCTGTATGGAATCAAATTCTTAGTATAATTTTGGTAGAGGTCCACCCAAGGATCATTTCTGTGAAATTATGTTGAAATTGGACCAACAGTTTTTGAGAAGA
>JAULCC010356774.1:0-11645 GCA_032358795.1 Nuttallia obscurata | reverse complement strand
GGCAATTCTAATACTTTCTATTGATTTTAAACACATTTGTCATCACTAATTGGTTGTATTATTATAGCGTTACCAAGATCAATAACAGTTCACTTAACTACAAGCAATGGTGGTATAGTGTGCTCTACCTTTTTTAATCTACTACCCAGATGATGAAAAATAGGCCCAGCCAGTAACATTTGAATAAATACAACTCTTACACGTACCGTCCCAGAGTTCTTTCAGGACTTTGATTCTGTTGTGTACTTGGTTCAAGCTCCGCTGTACCACGTCATATAAACATTCTTGTTTAAGGCCCAGATCGACAAGTTTTTTGTTAAAGTATTTTCTTATCAGCATCTTCAGAGAATTATAGCGGGTTTAACGCAAGTGTCCTTGTATTACATATCCAGGTCTTGCAGTTGCTTGTCTTCTGACGTGCTTTATTAAATTACTATTTGTTGCTCGCCTAGATGCTGTCAACAGACTGCGACAGTGATCTGTCTGTAATGCCTTGCACCTTGTTGACCACTGATATTTGAATACAAATATCTAAGTGATTCTGGCTCGTATAGCTCTGTGAAAAGCAGTGTTAGACAGAATTCTGGCTTCTATGGTAGTCTTCGCTGGGAACATGCTGGTGTTAAAGTTGGCAGTTTTTATATTTCTTATTTTATGACTGCCTAGACAGGAATGCCTGTCGGCTGACTTTCGAAATGTTACAAAGCTTGCCGTAGAAGTTCTGCGTACCTTAGGTGTCACGATATGTTGTCAGAGTTCGAATCAGTACCGGTATGTGTTATAGAATCTACTCTGAAAGTTGTGTCATAGGCCAAACTTATCTCTTAATGTCACTACATATGTTGAATTGGTAGCATTACAACCGGCATGACCACCAGTACCCGAGGTTATAAAAAACTTTGAGCATGCTCAAGCTAAGAATTTACTCAAACTTCAATTTCCTGAAACTCAATTCCAAATAAAAAGTTTACCAAAGGCTTCCTATACTAGTTATACCTTGCCTCATATGCTACCCAAAGGATGGAAAACTTTTAGTTAAATACAGGTAGCCTAAATACTTCAGATGTTTCAAACGTTGAGTTATTTCTCAAATTAAGCATGCTCTATTAGGTTGAACCCGGGTCATAACAATACTTACACTACCTATGTATAAGCAGGGCTATTAGAACTGAGAATAGCAGAATATTGATGGAGAAATCCTGCTGTTTAAGCATGAGTATGTAGTCTTTTATCTGATAAAGCAGGCAGGATTCATATTTGAATCAAAGTATTAAAACATGGTTTTGATCTTAACTAAGTGTCATTTGCAACATCATATATCAATTGAATACGCGGTTCCCAAACTGTACCAAAATGGAATCATTTCTCTAACATTTTCAGGTTTAGCTTAGGTCAAAATGCAGGTCCATAGTTGGCTTGATATTTGGATCAGAACGTTTTGATCTATATGGATCTGTGGTAAGCAAGTAAGACATTGTTATATCTTTTAAACCTTAGCCTGCTACGCGCGACCGTGGTAGCATATGTAAACAGCTGGAATCCAGATCCAAGCTGTTTGACACTCGGCCTATTGTGTCTCAAAATATTGTTTGATTTACGTCACTTCTGCAATCTAGGGCTAATGGACGTCCCAGAGGGAAGGAAGCGGATACACAGAACTCTTCTTTAGAGAACTATGGTTCTTTTCATGTAACGTGCTCAGTGTAAAGCAGTGATACATTTGGGGGCTGAACCTCGGCCGGTCACTTTATCCTGACACCGACAACCCAGTCGTGATGCTAACCCTAAATCTTGAGCAGGAGGGAAGCCACTACTACCATTTTTAAAGTCTTTGTATGGCCCGGCCGGGGATCGAACCCGCGGCCTCCCGTATAGAAAGCGGACACTCTACCACTTGAGCTAATCGGGCGGTCTAAAAATATTGCGCAAATCCGGTGAATTTTAAAATTCAGGCAGACGACAGTTTAAGCAGACATTTTTTCAGCTGAATAAGGGTTAAACTAGCTTCCTTCTGCTCGCCTTTCGCCATGGTAATTCGCTTCATCCTGCATTATTTGTTATCCATATCCAAAACAAGATATTTGTTTGAATAGATTTCGAAAAGCACCAAGCTGAAAGTTTTGTTTTCATTTAAAGCCAGGTAGATTTTTGAGATGTTTAACTAAAGCTCTACCGGTTATTAAACTTCAGTGCGCCAAAATCAAATGTATGGATTTTGCCAGAGCGTATGGACGGTAAAACATACCTCTGGCATCTTATTGGCAATAAAACAAGTGATTTCAATATCTTAGTTCTTGTGATCTAGCTTAGTCATAGATGTACATCGATGACACTCTTGCCTGCATGATTTCTATAGAACTTTGAGAAAATATATTTCAGGAATAGTTTCACATTTACAAGATGAAGATTTGCAACTTGACATTATTGCCTTAAATTTGAATATTTTACATCTCAAATCAGTGTTTGTCTAACTGCCATATCTTTCAGCCCATTCCACCGGTTTATTTTAACTGTTAAATGTTGCAATAAGTTTGGTTTTTTGTGTGTTTTTTAAATCAATATTCTGTTTTATGATTCATTTTTCTAAATTAGTTTTGTCAACCGCGTCATAATATCTTGTGAGCAATGTGCTTTTTTTGTTGTTAGGTACGAACAACATTATAACCGGTTTTCAGAAATCACGTTTCTTATTTATGTTCCGAAGTACTTCTTCCGGTTACAACCTTCGCAAAGTAGACCGTAATTTTTATGGCGTAAGAATATTATCACAACTGTTAATGTGAATAAATATGTTGTGCATTCACTTATTGGTCTGCTTATATAGATCCGCATTTAGAAAGGGTTGTCCTTTCTGCTTCAAGATACTGGTGGCAATTTTGTGATAAGTAGGCACCAGGGTTTGGCCAATCTACCCGTTTTGTTTATATATAGGACATCAATAAATATCATCATTCGTCAATTTCTAATGTTATTATTTGTAATGTATTAAATAGTAAACAAAATTTCCGTGATGTTTGTTTACGTTATACCTTTGATGAAACTAAAAAGTCAGTGCAAGATATTATTAAGGGAGCTATTTATGTAGATGCTTACTCGATAGTGAAATTTTCCGGCCACACAGTTTAGTACTCTGTCAGCGTTGCCAAGTTAAGCAACGTTTGTCGCGATTACTGGTCGGATGGGTGATTGCTTGGTATCTTATTCTGGGTCTGCAGGATATTTTACATTTTTCTTCAATATTATTTTTCGCTACTTTTCTATTATTTCATAACTTTTTATCTTTTTAGTCGTATGTTTTGCTTTCATTTTATATCAGTACTGATATTTCTTTATTAAATATTATGTTGCTTCAAACCTTTAATTTCTATGGCAAATTATGACCAGACTTAGAAATAGGTTTGAAATGAACCATAAGACAAACACCTTTATTTAGAAATAATTTCAGCTGATTTAACTTTTATTATTTTGTTATAGAGAAATTGTATTCATACTTCTCATGTGCCAACTCTTACTTGTCACATAAGTTACGTACTTAATTGCTGTATTATTACCTTTAGATGTGAAAGACATTCAATTTCCGAATCGTTGCCTTTGTATTTAATCTGAAGCCAAGGATTGTCATGGTCATAAAGGTAAACACCTTTTTCCTGTAGCGTTTCATTATTTCATTGATGGAGATACTCTTCTACATAGCGACCATATCAAAGAAAGCGAATATTACCAATTAGTGCACAAAAAAAAACAACTGTAGGAAATGAACCCAATTAAATGAGTTTCAGTTAAGCTCAGTGAATGGAAAAAAAGATATTGATAACCTCTAATAAAAACGTCCTCCAAGTGGAACAATTCCAAACATTTTAGCTACAAATAAGTGCACAAAGTATCATGGTTTTTTTCTTCTACTGTTATCTCTTATACATGAAGCTCAATTTCTATTGATGTATACATGCACTTAGTATAATCATTCTCCTTCTTTACAGACATACATCAATGAGGAAATGTCATGAGTTTCATTTTTTTTGTTGCTACAAATTAAGTGAAAATTTTGATTGTGATGAATAGAAGTAGAACCTAAAAATTAAAAATACCACGATAAAAACACGGCCAGGTGTTATTCTAGATTTGTATTATATACATGTACACCGATATATGTCGATGATGTGTTCGCGTTACAGAAATAGTTTTACGCTTTGTTCGCGGTAAAGAAACATTCGTTCGTGTTATTTCCGCTTGCAGAGTGTCAGTGGTTCTTTCCATGATTGTCTTATTATGTTATTTGCTTATATCCGGCATATATTTCATTTTATCACATGGCATCGCTTACCTCCGGGTTATAATAACGAGTACGTAATTTTTATACGTACCTAGGTTAAAAAAGATAACAGACTCTCTTGCTCCGTACTCATCCGCATATTTTCCACATGGCCGAGTAAGCGTGTCCGCTACGATCAACTGTCAACATTGACGGTTTAAAGCGCTCATGCAAAAATGAATTGGTCATCGCTTCATGATTGAAATAAAGTTCGTTTAGTTTTAGGAAAATATTAAACCTAAGGTTGTTGAAATGGGAGTGTTGTTTAAAATATCAATTTTGGGTCTGATTTACAATGTATGTATTATTTGGTCAGTATGCCACTATGTGTAATTCAGCTGAAAGAAAATGACATAAGTATAGTTCCATCTCTTCTTGTTTTGTTGTCATGTGATACAAAGAATCCTACACTCGACTGTTCGTATAAACTTTTTCTAAGTTCGTTTTATTCCGGTAGAAATATATATTTTGTAAAGAAAGGTACACCAGTAAATGGCAACACAATATCTTCAGCATTTTTACGTTTCCGGTAAAAACCAATTTTTTAAAATCAAACGTTAGGTACAACAGTAAAGGTAACACAATATTTTCAGCAAACTTTATTAAGTCAAAACAAGATAGAGAAATATAACAGTATCACAGAGTAACACTCATCACCAGAAAAAGTTAACAGAAACAAATTTAACAACTACCCATCTTTATCCTGTCCAATATCCATAACTGACAGTAAGTTGTGTAAATACTTATTAGAATTGCTTCAATACGATGCATACTTAACATGAATTATTTATACAAAGAAAATAGTTAACTGTCTCTAATGTTATAAAACATTCAAGAAAGAACATTTCTAACCCTTACTGTTGCATGATTTTCATTGATTAAAAAATCATCAACGTTTTAGCTGGAAATCGGAAATGATTTTGTTTGCGCATGCGCAATGAAATATCAACAAAAGTACCACGAAGTCGCAGACCTAACTTGTTTCCGAACATAACTTAATTGCGTGTTGTTTTTGTTGTTGTTTTTAAAACCATCAGATGCCATTGCGACAGTTAATATAAAGATGTACATGTTCTCATTTTTTCTTGTTTTTTTTTTTAACCCTTAGCCTGTTGAAAAAAAATGTCGTCTGCTTAAACTGTCGTCTGTCTGGATTTTAAAATTCATCGGATTCGACCAATATTTGAGAAACAAGTCAAACAGCTAGGTCCGCGTTACTCGGCGTCTAATCTGGATCCAAGTTGTTTGCATATTCTATCACGATCGCGCTTAGCAGACTAAAGGTAAATCATCCCTTTAATATATTGATATTTCATTGAAGATAAATAGTCAGTTATTGCAGACGCAAATACGCAGGTTGAAAAAGAATTTACTTTTAACCGCACATCAAATAGCAATTCTATAATATCATTAGAAATATTCAGATGAATAAATCTGTTATAGAAACAGCAATTTATATCTTCAAAGGGCGGTATCGATTTAATTAAAAAAAAAACATCTTTATAAGAAAATTATACCCAATTGAAATTCGTCCGGTGTGAAGGCAACATTATATACTCAACCCGGCATTATATATGGGCCTAATATAATAAAAATATATTTCACATGAGAAAAAAAGAATATTGCATAAAGACTATCACAAATACTAATAGCATATATCGATATCTTCCAAAATTTATCAATCGTCATATATCGATTACTCCTAAAGTTAACCAATCGTAATATATTTATAACTTATAGAAATATCCAATCGTCATATATCGATTACTCCTAGAAATATCCATTCGTCACATATCGATAACTCCTAGCATTAACCAAACGTCACATATAGTTAATTCCTAGAATTTACCAATCGTTATAACATCGATTAAGTTATAAATAAGCAATCGGTTTAAACCGATATTTCCTATAAATATACGAACCTTATGTATTCGATATCTTTTAGAAACAAACAACTTGTAAGTATATAGACAATAAACCTTTAGCCTGCTTAGGGCGAAAGTGTTAGAATACGCAATCAGCTTAGATCCAGATAAGACGCTGAGTAACTCGGCGTCTAATCCGGATCCAAGCTGTTTGACACTCGACCAATTTTTTCTCGAAATATTGGGCGAATCTGATGAATTTTAAAATCTAGGCAGGCGACAGTTTAAGCAGACGACATTTGTTAAGCAGGCTAAAGGTTAAGTCTTGCTCTTTTTCGCATTCTTTTTGTTCTGTATAGTTTACAAACACATTCGGTATCAGACAATAAACTATCGTCTGCGTAATGTCAAATTGTCGCTTAGTCACTGTTAAACATCGTATGCTTTATTCAAAATGTCGCCCGCTCACGGTTAAAACATCGTTTGTTTAGTGTCAAAATTAGTGTTAAAGATCGTTATTCTTTATAGTAGCTATAGGAATCAACTCACTTTATTGAACATACAAAGCGTTTATTCTTCGACCAACACAGACGGACTTTAAGATCGTTCCATCCATTGTTAATCGTAATAAACTCGATATTAAAACCCTGGTATTGTTTGGTTTTCACTCGTCACCAGTTAAAAATAAATTTTCTTTTCTTTAAACCTTTGCAAACATCTTTGCAATCTTTATAGTAGCAGACGTCATTTAAAGTTTTGGCTCCAAAAATGCATAACCCTGATCATAGCTCTATTTATGTCAATTTAAAAACTCAAACATTTTTTTTCTCTTGCATATGACTTTCAGTGTTTTGTACAGAAACGATTGAACATATAATTGGTGATAAGACAGATGTTAAGCATAAAATCACATATTCAGTGCAGACGATAAAATAATGAACCTTGTTTAGCAACTCCCCAAACATTTACCTGCTTCGTTATGTTAAACCAAGATTTAAGATAAAACAATGTTTTGTAAAAGTTCAAAGTATTTCAAAGTTGTTCTTGCGCGGACGCGTACTTCGTCTGCTAGTTCGGCTTGGTGGCGGCGATGGTGCCCTGTAGTTAGACCCAACCTAAAACAAAATCAAAATCAAAATCAAGACAAAATCCCAAAAGTCACGCAGTTGTCAGGAGATAAAACCAAGAAACACATGTTCAAAGCTATAAAACGAATATTTATTCTATAATATTTGTGCAAAGTTGTTTATTTCTGTGTTAAATTTAAAATGTAATAAACGGATTAATTCCATGAATCTTTTAGCTTTTAGAAACAATAGGTTTTCAAAGTATTGTGACCAAGAGGAAACGATTTGTGTTATATGTTATTGCAAAATTTACATGATCAATCACTCTATACCAAAACTATTAAACGCGTTCAGAATTTGTTAATATGCCAAGATTAGCGGACAACTTTTTGGCATCATATAACAACGAGTGTATGTAACAACACTATCGACATAACAAACGTTTAATCAAACCATCAAAGTTGTATTGCATCAGAGTAATACCTACATTTAATACACAGGCATATAAAAGTAATACTTCATGTGTCATGTGACATGTTATATATATGGCTACTCTAATGTTACCTGCGATTTCCCATTGGCGTTAATTCCTCTCAAGAACAACCGTAAGTCTAATAAAATATCATTTATTTCATTCTCGGAGTCCCGTCGCTCAGATGGTTTGTACTTTGAACCTGCAATTGAAATACAACGCATCAGCTTCATGTAAGAAAATAAAACACATTAATTCAGCTAAGTAAAAAAAAACATATGAGCTGCCGCAAATTAGCTAGATGGCTTTTATACGAGTCGGGATGCGAACCCTAACTCAACAGCGGAGAACGGCTCAAAAATAACCCTTCACTGCCGGAAGCAATACCGCGCATACGCAATAGTTCGTCTGCCACATTTTTTAACTTCACAGATTCACTAATGTTTTTGCAAAACAATTGCCTCGGTGTCTAATCCGGATTCAAGCAGTTTGCATATGATTTAAACTCTGGGTAAGGCAGTGAAAGGAATTAACGAGACAAAAACTCTAATCACAGTGTCACGCGGGCACTTGACTCATGGGTAGAAGTTACTCCGTTTCCATTAAAGTAATATCGCAATTACTAGCCCAAATATGAAATCAAAGAATATATATGGATAATATTTCGGCTTCGGTTTCAGCTCAATTGCTTTTTAAATCTTATTTAAATATCTAACTGTTCGTTTGTTTCTGTTTTGAATGATTGGTTAAGTGATTGACAGATCACTTGCTTTGCTGATTCATTCATTTATCGTTCATTCATTCACCTATTCACTTATTCACTAATTCACTTGCTGACTCATTCACGCACTGCCTCATTTACTCACACACATACACTCACTCGCACAACCACATACTCACTCACTCACTCACTAACACTAACACATTCATTCATTAATTTATTTTACTTGGTGAACGTACCATCATTTTCCTTTGAGTTTCCCAAACACCGGAATACTGAAGCAAATCGATCAAAGATGACCTCAACAATATTGGTTGGTGCCAGCTTCTGGGTCTCCTGCTTCACATGAGATATGCTAAAATTCAAAATGGCGGCGGCCATCGTTGCCAACGTCATCAGCACGAACAACACGAACGTGAAATAATAAAATTCTGCATATCCCGGTTTGGAAACGAGTATATTGGCAAGTCTGTTCTTCCCCACAACTGCTTCTGTCAAAGTTCCATAGGTCTGAAACAAATCCCGATATTTGTCAGTCTCTTTACCAAACAGGAGCGTCCCGTATGCCACATACGCGAAGTATGTAATTGCAAATATAACTAGAAACGCCAGTAAATCATCTGCCGCTTCCGAAATAACGGCCGCCATTTCGTTTATTTTGCCACTGTAGCCCAGAATCCGGGACACGCGCAATGAAAGAATGAATACCAGTATACCATGGGTTGTGTTCGTGACGAAGTCGTAGAAAGCAATGTTCTCGAAACCCACATAGGCATTCTTATCATCGCGGAATATTTCTATCGTCTTTTCGGCGATGTTCAGTTTGATTATGAAACACGTGACTGTGGTATAGCTCATTATTAAAGCCAGAATGTCCAACAAGTTCCATACAGATTTAAGGTACGTGCTCGCGTCTGTTGCTAAATCCTGAAGAATTTTCAACGTCGCTGCTATGACGCAGAGGAGAAAGATAAACTCTAAGAACAACATGAACTGTCCATCGGGGCCATAGTGAGAATACAGTCGGAAAACTTGGATGTCGGTGTAAGTTAAAACCCCGCCAACCTCGGGAAACTCCGCCACGAATTTAGAGTACGCGAACAAGTTTGCGTTTCCATTGTAGATGGTGAATTCCAAAATGACTACTCGAGTTTGTGCGTCAAACCAGTTCAGTGCTACAAGTTCGTTGAATATGTTGATGCTGACATCCATATTGACGTCCAACTTCATGAAAAATCCGCCCCCGCCATAGATGGCATATTCTGCTGTTGTGGGAAATCCCCACACCTCGTCTGCTGATTTATAAAGCCATGCGGCGGAAGTAAAATACGTGGACTTCTGGGATACATCACACGGTTGTTTCATCCATTGCACGCAGTAACTTCCGGTGTCCGATTTTTCATCTTTGTATTTGTTGTGACAGGTCTGGTTAACGCCCAGAGGCCCTTGACATGGTTCTATAAAAGAAAGCCAACGTATGAACATGTTATAAAATTGTGAAGACATGTGTGATACTATAAACTTAAAATTCAAACTAGAGTAAGATAAAGTTCATCGAATAAAAACGAGCGTCTGAAGATGTTTTTGCCGTTATAAACTACCAAAATAACAATATCAGTGTCATCATCATATCCATTGTTATGAGAGTTACATGTAGAACCAGTATCAGGGTATAGCCCGTATATTAACAAAATTATACTTACCGGGTGTAACTCTAAGCTGCCGCAGTCTAGCCGGCCCAACCCTAAGATTGGCCAGGTCATTGTTGAACATTTTCAGATCGGTGTTGGAATAGGCTGCCCCGTAGTACGTATTGGAGAAGTAGGCGTGAATGAATGTACCCTTGAGCCACGTGGTGTATCCTTCCATGTCGTTCACCTGAGATATATTCATTGTTTATATCTTAGAGACTTTACTCTGGTTTTCTTTATGTTCTAGTTTTGTTGATTTATATGTGTTTTGCTTTTCTTTTATTTTGTCGGTGGACATTGTATTTCTGAACATGTTTTTTATTGCATATTCCCTTTTTATTTAAACTCTTGAAATAAATGTTTAACTAAATGTCCTGCATACAGATATGCGTTACCGGAAACAAAAGGTTGCCAAATTTGAACAAAGGCTTGACTCGCGTTTACGTCTGCATAATCGTGTAAACACAATTGAAACAAACATGGATGGCGTTGATAGAGGGCTGTTACTGCTAGAGCATAAATCGATTGATATCGAAAGTAGAAGACGCCGAAGAACATCTTATTTTCATGGGGTTTGAAAAGGACAGGCTCGATTGGTTTGCTAAATTGTAATTTGAAGGTTTTTAGAAAATACTCTTAATATTTAGTCACTTGTTATTGATAGAGCCCATCGCTTTGGTCTCTTAAAAAGAGGTTCCCATGTATCGGAAACACATATTTCTTGCTTGATATTATGTAATGATCCCATGCTGTAAAATTCCTGGATGAATCTGTCTTCCCATCTGTTGCTGGAATTATCGGATTCTGTTAGCATGATATCACCATTACTGTTACCTGGCAACGCGTATACCGCAATGCATACACTTACGAGCTACTTATCCTGTTAGCCCTGAGCCTGCAGAAACACTTTTGAGAAACAACTGGTCGAGTGTCGAGTGTTTATTACCAAGGTTACAAGCATTTTTCAATTTTAGCATGATTCTTAAATCAAGCATGGTGCTCAAACTAAAAACTCTATATCGCAATGGCAACGCTATTTAAAAAATTATTTTTTCCATTTATTTAGCTTGTAACTGAGCTCTACTCTGCCAATGCCTTAGTCTTTAATCCTTATATATAACTACAATTACAAAATAACTGTTAATTGCTCAAGTTGTGAAAATTGTATTACCACGGGCCCTGGGCTCATTATTATAAAACTGTCGTGGGCATGAACTAATGCTCAGTCGTTATTTATCTTGCATTCCATCGGTTAGATGAGTTATGCGATGTATTTAAAGGTGTATATCACAAAAGTTTATGCGCATCGTACTGCGCAGCTGTAATACTATTCTCGCGGAGTAGTTATTCATTTTTATTTTTAGCTCTCCTAAACAGCATGACCAATCTTAACGAAACTTTCAATAAATGTTCCTTAAGTAGTCCTCTTTCAAATTTGTTCAAATAATTTGATTCCATGCAGAACTCTGGTTGTCATGGCAACAGAAAGGAAAATCTTTAAAGACTTTCTTCTCCAA
>JAULCC010356663.1:0-11648 GCA_032358795.1 Nuttallia obscurata | reverse complement strand
TTCTTATGTACAACTATGTATAGATATATCGGCCATCATGTATTTTTCTTATGTACAACTATGTATAGATATATCGGTCACGATGTATTTTTGTTATGGACAACTATGTAAAAATATATCGGCCACCATGTATATTTCTCCTCATGGGTCTATGACCTTCTGGAATTATTTTAAATAAACCTTAAATTTGGCATGTTGTGAATGGATATAGTACAAGAAATATGCACTTAGCTTGGGCATCATTTTACTCGTCTTATTGTCCTCGGTAATTACGTGTACTGCAATCAGTCCTAAATATCAGATTTGATATTATACCGTGTAATAGGTTAACTTTAAACAATCTTACCATAGTACGTGCTTATAAGATAGGAATGCTCTAAAATGTTGAAATCACCATCTCGTTTGATATAAGGGTGGATTTGTGACGAAACAATTACCCTTTACCACGCACCGCCGGACAATATGATATTTTACAAAACCTCTGATGACGACAATTGATCGATCTATTACAATTACCCTGTAGAAGCAGTCATCTAAATCATCTTGGTAATTATGTGCACAATTACTTACCATATATGGCAGTCGCTTTGTCATCTAACAAATGTTTCGGTTTAGAATAATCCTACAGCTATGTTTATTTCAGAGGAGGTCGATGACGGAAGAAGTGGCGTGTTGGTTTATCAGAACATTTAGACGGACATTTAGCAGACAAGATGTGGTGGGTTTTACTGCACGTGATAAAACCAACTATAGTGCACGTGCTATGTAACAATTAAGACATAAGTTAACTCTGTTGCACATAGTATTCTGAGGGAAGCTGAACTAACGATATAAAAACGATGGAATTAGACTGGTTTGTTAAAGCCAGCTGTTTAAAGGCACAACAAAGAGAGAGAGAAAGATAAAGAAGTTTTGAATGTATTTATTCATTATTCAATTTTTTTTTTAACTCAGTGTGAGGATTCTTCTAAACGAGATGCGAATTAAGATTCGACAAACTGACGGAATCTGATGTACGGTATGCAAACTATTGTTTACGACGTGGAACAAAATCCATGAAGGTCAAAAGGATGATCGTGATAAGGAATTTTTAAAACTCTCAAGTCGAGCGGTTTTCAAATGAGACTGTAACAGATACGAGTGACATTGTAATACTATATGTACATCTGTTGTATACGGTAGTACCGGGTCTTCTGTTATTGAATGCATAGTTGTACACTGTGGTCTCCCATCTGAATAAGACAGCGTCATGCTGGGCGGAGGTGGATTTAGGCTTCAACAAGAAAACTATGATACTTTTGTGTTACATTGAATCGGGCTAGGTTTATCTCATATCTATCAACCTACTAGGGAAGAAAACTGTCATCGGATAAGTGTGACAGGATTTCAGTTAATCACTGGGATGTGTACGTTCTTTTATAGACGGAAAGAGGAGCACAGAGAAACACCCGATTGTCATTTTTTGCTGTAATTATGCAGCGAAATGAGACTGGATTTGGAAGGATTATTTTTTCTAACGAAATAGAAATATTTTCTTTGAGCAGTAAAATTAATTACCAGTGATACTTTAAGATGCGATTACTTATTCAGACATTTTCATTAAATCGCGACTCTAGAACGAGCAGTTTATACATGTAAATGTGCTGTGATCTCAACAGTGCAAAAAGTGGACGGTGTACCCTACAACTGCAGGTGTTAAGACGCAAGCATTTTCTGGAGGATTTAATAATTACTAATTGTCGTCGAAATAAATCGTAGAGCGGTAATAAGTCTCAAGTCGGTGACGTTTTCACAGATGAACACGAACTGACGGGGGTTTGTTACAAGCAAACCAGACTGCAGTGAGTTGACACCCGTTTTCTCCACTTTCTTTGAACGAATGGAGCGAAGGATCAGATTCCGGCCAGATAACGTCACTTATAAAGTGACAAACGACTTTTAAATGACCTACCCGATTGCTGTGATTAGACACCCACGTACGGGTGGCTTGCTTGAATTTTACATAACGATTAGGGAACAGTTAAGTAGGAACTGAAATTCTTTTATGAAAATAAAAACTCTAACAATTTTCGTTATTTACAGCAACTGATGCAGATTATTAATAGAACAGTGCACTATTAATGAATTCGTGAGTTCTATAAATAGCGGACATTTAGCACGCAAGATGGACACGGAAAGATTGCTACAACCACACGCGGAGGGTGAAGAAGTGAGAAATTATTATAAATGTCGCCTCACTTGTCTTGCGGAAAGAGGCAAAGGGCGAACATTAGCTAGGATCATAACAGGGCTCACAAACTGCGTTGACCCTTATCAACAGATTGTCAATGTAGAGGAAAATTCAGCTTCTGAAAAAGGCAAGAAAGGAGACAAGCTACCCAAGGTGAAGGTAAAAGGTTGCTTGATTACGCCGGCACTCAGTGTAATGTTGTATGTTCGGGAAGTGGGCGAGATGTGTGTAAAAGATGCAGAAAAAATCCTTAAAAAATCCCCATGGTCGTTTCATCATAAGGTAGAGCTGCAAAAAAGAAGCTATCCAAAAACTTCCCTTGCCAAGCAGGAATTTTACAAGTTGGCGCCTGATTTGCCGCTGTTCGCGGCATGTCCCGTTCTGACGGGAAACGAACATCTAAGAATATCTATGTATGTGCATGATTTCAACGCAATGGTGGAGTTCTATAGACTGATAACAGATACAGAAATAGAAACTCAAAAACCCGAGTTTTGCATATTTCAGATATACCAACAGCCGGGTCTTGACGTGCAACTATCTCTTAAACACTCAAAATATATTTTTCCAATTCCTATTGAATCGGCGTATGTTAGTTTTAACGTTAATAATATAAATGTCGTGAAACTCGGGACGAACGCTGACGTAAAACACGTGAATAAGAACGTTTATACGACGCGAGATCCGGATGGAAATCTCGTTGTGCTGTACGAAATTTCGCGTGGCTTTGCCGATGCATACAGTCACTTTGCTTCCAATACAGGTTACATAACAGACAATGCTATTAGTGTGGACGATCTAAAAAGTCTGAAAAGTACAACGGAGAGTCATGATTCGGGTAGATATTCTGACACGGAAGGCACGCTTGCCGACATCGTATTTGCAGACGACAAAGTTCACAAAAGTCGCGCCCGTGAGCTGACAATAGTGGGTGAGACCAGTGATGGCTATGCAAGCTCTCTTGTAAGCTTAAACAGTGATGCTATTAGCGATTCAGGTAAAGGAAAATCTCTGAAAAATGGAGCACGCGTCGCAAAAAGAAGTAATACATTTACTACTGCAAAGACAACCGACCATACCCGAAAATCTAGTGATCCGAACGAGACCATTGTCGCTCCTGTGTATATATAATCGCTGACTGACCCATAAGTCTTACCCAGGTGTTTAACAATTAAGACACATAACCAAGCACACAGTGTAGACTCAAATCAGAGTGGACACAGAGCGCTCCCTCTGACCATGTGTGCCATGTCAAAACATGTCATGAGAACGATGTATTTGATTTGTTTTGCTATGCTGATAAGTATTCATTACTGACAGATCTAACATATGAATGTTCAGTAGATTATTTGGTAGTGTCTTGTTGGTTTGTATTGTTGACTGTCATATCTGTAAATAAGACTCAAACCCATTTATTGCAATACTTGAAAATGATCCAATATTCCAGTGAGAAACATTAGGATATATTTTCATTTGACCGTTATTGGAGTTTTATGCTCTGGGTCTACACTCCTATCGCCGTCTATTGATAATTATAGTTGAGAGATGTGCTGGCAGGGTTAGCTGAATAGCTCAATCAGTAGAGCATCGGTACAGTACGCCAAAGACCAAAGGTTCGAAAACGTTTCGATTTTTCTGTCTTTGGCGTACTGTACCAACATTTTCTTCACCTAGTTGCATTATAATGTCACGTAACTGACTGGATCAGTAGAGATCAATTAAGTAAGATACCTGTATGTATTACCGAAACAGTTTGTATACTGATATTTTATACACCGTATAACAGTAATTGTAAATGATATTACAATGTTTGGGGTTTTATAAGCAGATATCCAGAAGTCATATCATCTACCTCTAATTAAATTACAGTGTATCAGTTTTTGTACGTCACCCAAGAAGCCCGCACTATTATCACACCACATCGATCTTTCATATTGTTCGTAATTTATTTCACATGAATATGCATAAATCAAGAATGATTTATCGGTCTTTGTAAATTAATTCATTAAATTAGTTTAATAAAGACTGCATGAAATTGATATTGCTATGTTTTTACTTGAATTTATATTAGGAAATATTTGTCTACCCATCGATATTATGAATTGTGAGTTATAAAAATTAATCAATATGTACAGTTACTAATAAAAGTCTTCAAAGTGACAGTGGGTTAGTGGACCCCGCCCCCTGAGAAAATAGGTCGGTTTAATAAACTTCCTCTTTCTTTTTCTTTCTTTCACTCACATTCTCTTTCTCTCCTCCTTCTCCTTCCCCTCTCTCTCTGTCCCATTAAGCGATAAGTGTATGGTAATATATATGTCTTACTATGTTGTAACATGAACACTAACCACTTCAGTGGAAAATGTTTTTATCTGGTTTGATCACAATTCTTAAAGCAAAAGGGGTGGGGTATTAAAACCTGTCAACGGAACTTAGAAATTTACATACGTGTTTGCATGTGGCCTCGTTTGAGAGTTAATGTGGATGCCAGACATTTGGAAAGATATTCTTTCGGAGATAATTGAATGCATATTTTTCAGATTTAAATTATTTAAGCATTTGAAGTGGCTCATTGTAAAGTTGATACCTTTTTTTACATTAACGTGATGTCAGGTAGAGTTGTATATGGGGGCGCCGTGGCCGAGTTTTTATAGTCGTTGACTAGCAATCTCTCAGCCCCTCAACGCTGTGGGTTCGAATACCGGTCTGGGCACTTCGTATTTTTCAAGTGAGGAAGCATTCCAACTTGCTTGCGGTAGGTCGGTGGTTCTACCCGAGTGCACTCTGTGCCTGCAATAGTGTGCATAGGTCCCCCGGGGTATTCCTTCACCAGTTATGAGCTTGATGTCGCGATATGACTGAAATACTGTTAAAGCGATGTTAAATTCCAAAAAACAAAAGAGTTGTATATGTTTGTACAACTGGGGTTTCCATGTTCATGCAACAACTATGTTTATACGCATGCGAAGGCGTGAAATTTATATTACTAGACAAATTTCTCCATGGAGCGGAGATAAGATCTCATTAGACACCTCTTCAGACTGAGACTGCAAAGAATGCAACAGTACAATGGTGCATTAAATAAAAATAATAACAATTTTACCCCTACCTACTCCTTCCCTCATTTCGCTGGTTTAGAACAGAGCTATAAGCTATATTTACATATTTTCTCAGGGGTGATAGGGTTAAGTCGTCAACGTCTAAATTATAGCTGACTATATTCATATCTGTTGACATGTAGAATGCACTTCACGCGATGATAGCTAATTTCCATCCCTGCAATAGTATGTTACTAGGGTAAACGAGTAGTATATTCAGGCTGTTGATACAGATAAGACCACTGAAAAAGCTATGCATATTATATTTGATATCGTTATATTGATTGAATGATAAAGACTTCGCATGCACATGGTGTTGACCTTGTACGTCATTAGTGAAATATAAGCCTCATTTCAATTAGTGATCGTAGAAATTTGACAAAGTCGCATAATTTAAAGAAACATTAATGTTGAAACTGTAATCTTCCGACACCAGCAACTCGCTTTCTTCGTAAATATTTATGTTGTCATAAGTAAACAGATACTTACAGGTTTATAGAGCACTGTGCGATGAAGCTATTGTAGAGTGACGTTAAATTTCAAAAAGCTACAGGCGAAATAAAGAAGATGAGCTCTTCGTCTCCTTTCGTGTTAAAAATGATAAAGTGATCATGCCCCGAGGTTATAAAACTTAAAGATGAACGCTTTGCTCAAAACTTTCAATCTCAGTTTCTAGTTTTTACAGGAAAACACTTACACTGATTTTAGCTAACATATACATGTATCGATATATCTAAAAGAAGCAAAGTGTAGGTACATACTTATAGGCACATACTTACTAAAAAGGAAAATATTCTTTGAAGTGTTTGGAGTTGATAAAATTTCTGAGTTATGAGCACAGAGTTCATTCAAAGTTTTATAACCTTGGGGACATGTTTGAACCTTAGGTGGATTTTACCCATTAGCCAGGGCTAGTATTTGACGCGGCACCATGATTTCACATATTTTTTTTTTTTATCTCTAATAGTTAGATCCAGATGACCACACAGTAAGATCCAGATGACCACTACCTCTGAACTGTGGCAGTCTTGTCTTATGTCTTCTTAAGCCTTGAAACATTTTCTTTACGAACAAACGTTTTTGTAGGATGATTGTATAGTGTAAGTGAAAACAGTCAGCTTATCAATTTTCAATCGGAAAATCTTTAGCTAACCAAGCTATAAGGCCCACCAATAATCTGATATCGTTCTCTGACACCAGCAGTATTGACATAAAAACAAAACTTTCTCCTTTCGATAAAATGGTAGCTTCTATCCTTTTATGTAGTTCCAGCTTGGAATTCACCAACCCATTCTTAGACTTGAAACCTAAAAATAATCTCCAACACTCTTTGTTGGTTTTCAGCTTTTGCTTGAATGGTAGGTGGTGGGAGCCAGAAGACAGGGTTAGCGATTATTCTTGAATTTCAAGTCTAAGAATGGGTTGGTGAATTCCAAGCCTGAAATTTAGGGTATTAATGACGATAAAGAGATTAACCAAATTCATATAAACTTTTAAGCATTTTTAAGTGTAACACAACACACCAACTATAGCAGTACAAGGTGAGCTAGGTAGGTTATTTTGTAAGAAGAGATCACCTAAATATTGGACTCAGTCAAATCATG
Source organism: Nuttallia obscurata (assembly GCA_032358795.1). Lineage (NCBI taxonomy): Eukaryota > Metazoa > Mollusca > Bivalvia > Cardiida > Psammobiidae > Nuttallia > Nuttallia obscurata. The sequence goes on along the minus strand of JAULCC010356663.1, from coordinate 4,719 downwards.
ACATACCCTGATTCTCTAATGTGTCAAGAAGAGACACTAGTGCGAAATTAGAGCAATCCATGTTAAAGAATGAACATTAAAAATAATGTGACTGCTTGCTAGCATAGCATTTATCGACAATTGGAATACTTTCATCTCAGAAATAAACTATATATACGAGTATTCCGTTATTCAAGCAAAGAACACCAGATGAATTTATACAAGTATGGCATGAGAGTTTAAATGATATGAATACAATTAGATAACTACTGTTGGTTAAAATCTGATTTCAAATTCATAGAATATTTACAACTAATAAACAGTGACATTGTACGCAGGTACCTTAGCTGTTTCAGGTTAAGGGCACACGACTCAGTGGAAACAGGAAGATATACTGGATATGCATTTCTTATGTGCAATTTTGTGCAGTCGTAATCAAAATATCATTTTCTCTGTGAATGTTCAAACTACTCGAAATGAGTTCAAAATATCTACCAGTAATCGTTTAGCCGAATTTACGAAAGTTTTCATAGAACAATGAAATCACGTAGTAAATATAACTATGTGTTTAAAAGAATCGTTTGCTTTATGAAACTCTTTATTAATGGAACATGTTTTATACTTATACATCTAAATACTATATATATTGTCCTTCTTTGAGATTTTAACAATGCTGACTGTATCTATAAAACCCAATTACACGTACCACGAACATGGTATCATTCTGTGATATATTGTATAATTATATTATATATACCTGTAATGCTTTGAATTAAGGAGACCTAGCCATGCTTGACTTGAAGTTATGGGAATGGCGAAAGACAATGATTTTGTCAATATGGCCATTAAAAACTGAATTAAGTTGAAAATCAATTCCCAGTATCAAGTTCAGCTTCTTTATTGATTTGTGAAAGAGAGGTAACAACTTCTTTATTGACTTGTGAGAGAAAGGTAAACAATTTCTTATTGACTTGTGAGAGAAAGGTAAAAACTTCTTTTTTGACTTGTGAGAGAAAGGTAAACAATTTCTTATTGACTTGTGAGAGAAAGGTAAAAACTTCTTTATTGAATTGTGAGAGAAAGGTAAACAATTTCTTATTGACTTGTGAGAGAAAGGTAAAAACTTCTTTATTGACTTGTGAGAGACAGGTAAAAACTTCTTTTTTGAATTGTGAGAAATAGGTAATGGACTTAAATCATTTAATAATACATACATAACATCATAAAGAAAAATTGTATCATGTGTATAACGAAATCGTGATGACGTACCAATTTGATCACAGTTACTGATAAAGGCCACCTAAATGACAGTTACTGATAAAGGCCACCTAAATGACAGTTACTGATAAACGCCACCCAACTGACAGTTACTGGTAAACGCCACCCAACAGACAGTAACTGATAAACGCCACCCAACTGACCGTTACTGATAAACGCCACCCAACAGACAGTTACTGATAAACGCCACCAAACTGACAGTAACTGATAAACGCCATCCAACTGACAGTAACTGATAAACGCCACCAAACTGACAGTAACTGATAAACGCCACTAAACTGACAGTTACTGATAAACGCCACCCATCAGACAGTTACTGATAAACGCCACCAAACTGACAGTTACTGATAAACGCCACCCAACTGACAGTTACTGATAAACGCCGTCCAACTGACAGTTACTGATAAACGCCACCCAACTGACAGTTACTGATAAACGCCACCCAACCGACAGTTACTGATAAACGCCACCCAACAGACAGTTACTGATAAACGCCACCAAACTAACAGTTACTGATAAACGCCACCCAACTGACAGTTACTGAAAAACGCCACCCAGCTGACAGTAACTGATAAACGCCACCCAACTGACATTTACTGATAAATGCCACCAAACTGACAGTAACTGATAAACGCCATCCAACTGATAGTGACTGATAAACGCCACCAAACTGACAGTAACTGATAAACGGCACTCAACTGAAATGCTCACAAGACCATTGCTTGTTAACTGTAATCTTGAGATCTAGTTAGTTATTCACCTCTACGTCAATTTTAGTAATCTACTGGAAATACCAACGATAATGGCGCAGTGGTGGCTAACTGCATAACTGTCTTTGTGTTGTGTGGTATGCGCTCGCCTGTCAAACCGGGAGTCGCTGGTTCGACCCCGTCACATTTCAATCTCTATGATGAGAGATGTTTGTCATTGTGACAGGTGTGGTCTCTTGTCTGTCATCATTGTTTAAAGTGGGAAACTGTCCGCTTACTGTGCAGACATGGTGTGTATGATACACAGGTACATGGTGCTAGGTTTGAAATTAGTGAAATTCTTTAATTTTGTAGACTTTTAAAAATCAACACCGTGAACAACATGGCATGTTACACTATTTTTTGTTATAAAAGTAGGTACGCCAGTACAAAAACTTCACAATTTAGCTGTTTGCCTGACAAATATCTAGTTTAAAAGAATAACCAGAGCTTTTGTGACTGAAATAGAATTTTTCATTTATTACGAACAACGCATCCCAAAACTGCAAACGTAATTTTTATGGAAAATATAAAACCCATTGCGGTTATAATTAAACCAAACTTGGCCACCAACGTTATTTAAATTAGTTCCATTTTTTCTAAATTTATAGTTTGTTCAGACACATATATACAAATTTACATGTTCAGGTCATAATTATGGCGAATTTTCTAGCTGTTCGCTGTAGAAGGAGGACGCATGTAGACCCCACTGTGTGTGAGACTATGTGTAGCTTCCTCACACGTAAGAGTGTATGATCTGGGCCGGGATTTGAACCAACTCCTAACAGTATTGAAGGACCGAGTGATAACAAGTCAACGATTCCAACCACTGAGTCACAGAAACCATTTTCTTAACGTGAATTAGAAGTAGGTAGATTTTAAAAAAAAACCCATTCAAATCTATACCATACGAAAATTGATATTTTGAAGTTTTCGTTACCATTGAACCGCCATAGGCAAAATGACTAACTGTTACAATTGTTATAAGTCATTTTAGACTTAATAAAACTGCAGCGTTTACATTCTTTGCAGCCCCAATCTTTCTTTTAAATATCTTTTACAACAGTTTACTGAAATAGCAATACAAAATATGTGATATTTTATTGGACACTTGCTCAGGCACGTGCTAATGATGTGACTGTCAAGGGGGGCTATTTTAAGCGATACTAGTGCTGTATTTGCACGTGATGGATACATTGTATATACCAGTAAACGAACCCACAGTTTAATAAACGATGAAGTATATTAATAATCACGCGTTAGCACGCAGAGATCAAACAAATGAATGACGTTTATCAATTTAAATTCGATATGATGCGTCACATTGAGAATGACTTTACATCGGGTTGACCCCTATCTATTTCGACATGTTGGATCACATTGAGAATGACTTTACATCGGTTTGACCCCTATCTATTTCGACATGGTAGTTTCTTTGTTTTATTTCATTACAAATACGTGATGTCTCTTATGCATACATTTATGGCAATAACTAAACAGCCAACTTACATAAAACTATCTATATACATATATCCATGGTGTTAATATACCAGTAAGTACCATAAGTATCCAGGGCATGAATTTACCAATTAAGTAAAATATAAATAACATGAACTTCCATTAGGTATACATGTTTGTATCGCTTATTTTGCCAAATAACTTCTATCGGTCTTAAGTTTTAAATGGTTAGGATATAAAATCATTTGGAATGTTTAATTTCAGACAATAGTAGAAGGTATATTTATTGATTTAGGGTGGTCACAATAAGGGACAGCAGAATAAAGTGTATTTTTTTATCTAAAAAGTTCACAATAACGGGGCAACCTATCTAGAGAGATCACAATCAGGGACAACAGAAACATTAAATTATAAAGGTTTATAAGCATTGTGCATTTTTATCATCATAATCATGAACACGTGCGCTGTGACAACTGTTTAATGACTAACAGTATGTTTCAAGAGGCACGTGTGTACGCAATAAGTATAGTTGCGAACAAGCTAAATTGTTATACAAGTCACGCACTTATACGACATCAGAAAAGTTTGAAAGATAATTATACATTTATGCAAGTTAATAATGCATATATGTTTGCGTCTCCATGTACTGTCTATATGCATGGTAACGCCAAGTCCTGAGTGTTGGCCTTATCCAAAAAGAAAATAGCTTATCGTGAATGTACGTTCAATGAGTGCTTAGGGGATATTTTGTTGTACATTTAATCGAGCTTCTTTCTGTTTACGGGTCTTCCGTCTCTACTTTAAATGGAAAATTGTCAGTAAGTATTGTATGGAATACAATCACGTTGATAAAGAGATTTATTTTGAACAAAGTCACGTTGTCAGTAAGTATTGGTTGAAACTCAGTCACAGTGATAAAGAGACATGCTTTTGTCTTATAGTATTGGTTACACACCTAGGAACGGAACACACGATGATGAAGAGACATGCTTACGCTTCTTAGGCTTGGTTCACACCCTCAGGAACACACGTTGATAAAGAGACATGCTTTTGTCTTTTAGTATTGGTTACACACCTAGGAACGGAACACACGATGATGAAGAGACATCCTTACGCTTCTAAGGCTTGGTTCACACCCTCAGGAATACACGTTGATAAAAAGACTTACTTTTGTCAATTAGTATTGGTTACACACCTAGGAACGGAACACACGATGATGAAGAGACATGCTTACGCTTCTTAGGCTTGGTTCACA
>JAULCC010356441.1:0-11648 GCA_032358795.1 Nuttallia obscurata | reverse complement strand
CATATATAAATGTGTTTATTTAATACTTTTTTTAAAATGTGAATTCTAGAAAAAAGGAGTTATTCCAAGAAAATGTTTTACGGTGAACTTGTATTATTTTACCAAAAAATCTTTTTATATGCATAGTCCTACCACCAGTGAAACATTGAGCTATTTTTGACATCATGTTTTACTACATGCGAACTACATTTAACCGTTGGGTAAAATTGTCTTTTTTATCACGATTTTGCACGTGAATAACGATTTATTGAATGACGTGTATGGCCCAGTGGAATACCGACGATGCACGAGTTGAACAAGGAACTACGTATATACTACATAGCTACTGTTTAATAAATGCATGTATAAATGTCAGAACCAGGTTAAATATTACCACATAATACTATAGTGCATTTACATTTACGCTGTCAAAACAGCGTTATAAGTCAGAAGTTTTTACAGAACATACATATAACTTCTTTTTATTTAAGTATTTCTAAATTAAAGATAAAATACAAACATTGCATCAGCATATGAATAACCCTCTTTAAATACAAAAATGGGCATCTGAAATTCTATAATGATTTGAGCATGTTTCAGTTCTATTGTACAAATATCAGTGAATACTTTGATATACAATTAACTAACATAACAACTCTATAGTTATTTACACAGGCCATAACTGTTGTTTATTTTCTCAAAAATACGATTTAAAACCCTGTCTATCAGAAAAAGACCCTGAGCTTAGAATAGCATTGTCGATAGATCACATAAATAAAATTTTGTTATCAACACCTTCTATAAAATATTCATTTAAAATGTAATGACGCCCCGAGGATGTTCCTACTTTAAAATTGATTACTTATTTTAAATATCATCACAGGTATATAAAAAATATAATTTTTCCAAACTACTATCCCCATCTTTAAAATCATGGGTATATGTATTACAGAAATATTCCGCGTCCTCATATTCAAACTAAAATATAATCCAAGGTAGAAAAAGGAGAGAACACTTCTAGGGAGACTGAGCTTTCATTTTCTAACCATTTTCTTTGTTAAATATTTCCAAACTTCTTTTGGCTTACTTTCTTTAAACTGTTAACTTGAACCTCTTCTTTCTATGGCAATTTATATACTCTTTGCTAAAACAGACTTTCAACGTCGAGCTGAAACAAAGAGAATACCAAAGGAAATTATAAACCAATGTCCTTTCGCCTATTGACAGCAAATATGTTAATCGAAAATATTATGAAATCAGCATGTTAGCATTGGACACTGCAGTGCTTAACTATTGACGTTGAAATTGGTTAAAATGTGTTCCTAAAGTTATCTTAGCTTAAAAAAATATTTTAATGTAGTTATAAAATTTGTTGCATTCGCATAGTAAAATGGTGAATTAATTGGTCTTTTAATGTCAGAAGTTTGCATAAAAAGGTTGCATCCAGTCTTAAGAGTAATTTATTTTGCAATTTTTCAACTAGTGTTAAACATGTGCTTTTGCAAAACAAAACTAACGTATTTAAATCGTTATGCGTCAAATCGAACATATATTCATCTTTAAGCTCGACTATTTGGAGAATATGAAAGCTATTGTAGATGCTCTCGTGTCGGCGAAGATGTCAGCATTACAGCTTTGGATAAAGTTCTGTAGGTGTCCGTAATTGCTTGTTAGACAGTAGAAACTTGTTTTTTTGTACCTATGTTACATTCCTATAAGGTTTATTGATATCAGTACCGTCCAAATTTACCTTCGCATGTACCGTCCAAAAACAATATCCTCCGATAAGGAAAAATGAACGGCGGTTACCGATGACCCAGTGCTTGCACGTTTGTCGACATTTACTGTCCAAACAAAAAAATCACCCGCTATAGCCTTGTTGTTCATTGAATTCACCAAAGACTAATTCCACTTGATGTATGTTTCTATATTATCAAGCCATTATCTCAGTTACTACTGTTGACTGTAGTATCAAATGGTAAGATAGTCGAGTTTGCTGTCTGACGGAAAACTTTTTCTTTATTATATAGCTGGCATGTTTTTTAACAACTTAATTATTAGCTAAAATAAGTTATTTTGATGGACATAGTTACGAGAATATAGCTAAAACGTATGGTTATGTATGTATTTTTTACCAGTGAATGGAGTAGTCATAAAACTAATAATGTACACTATACAATATATCATTCACAACTATTTTCACAGTCTGCACCCTTCCAAACGATAACCGGTTGTCATTTAACGATGGAGAACTGAACCCAGGTGATATGGTAAGTATAACATGCCGGCTGCGACAATTTGGTAAGCATAGATCTTGATGTATTTACACTTATGTCAGCTAACAAATTTCCTAAGAAACGTGCAAAACAATGACTTTAAATGGTCATATGAGTTCAAGTCTGGCATTAGTTATCATGTGTTCAAGTGGCATTGCATACAGAGTAAATGGTTCAAGGTGTACACTATTCAGTTGAATGTAGGTCACCTCACATCTGCCTTGTGTGTCAGTGAGGGATGTTGTAGAGCCAATGTAGATAGTTTGACAAACACCAGACTTTTAGAGCTACATGTAACAGCATAACATTCCTTGCCCTCGATTTGCCGCTTCTGGCTCTTAATTAAATCAAAGTAGAAATATCCAGTACATATTCTGTTGAATTCAATACATTGTGTATATTTTATATGCACATTTTGTTATAACAAGATATTATTTGTTCAATTTATATATCAACCAATATATCAACCAATATGTTGTTGTAAAGATTTCTGATGAGGTTATTATAGACATACATGACTTTGTGATGATTTGGGTTATTTGATAAAGTTGTCATACTAATCATGAAAACCTTTGATATAACAAGAATGCTATATTTTTGTGTATGGCTGTTATGTGTTAACTGCCGGGTTCATTCATAAGTTTATGTTTTGTGATACCCACCGGGGTCATCTCAAGGTTTATGTTATATTTTATATGTTGGGTTCATTCAAAGGTTTATGTCATATGTCTTTCCTTCCGGAATCAGCTCAAGGTTTATGTATATTCTACCTTACAGCTCAAACCCGAGGTTTGTTAATGTTTAACCTGCCGGGCGTATCCCTTGGTTAATGGTATAATTTACCTGCTGGGCTCATCCCAAGGTTTATTTTATATGCCTTACCTGCATGGCTCATCCCAAGGTTAGTTCAAATCTTATCATCCGGGCACATCTACGCTTCTGTTATGTGTTAAATGTGTTAACGGCCGGGTAAATCCCTGGGATTTTCATTTGTCACCTGTTGGGCTCGTCCATAAGTTATATTATTATGTGAAACCTGCCGGGCTCATCTCTAGGTTTATTATGTGTCATCTGCTGGGCTCATCCCAAAGTTATGTTATAATAAACCTGCCAGGCTCATCTCTAGGTTTATTATGTGTCATCTGCCGGGCTCATCCCAAAGTTATGTTAAGTGAAACCTGCCGGGCTCGTCTCTAGGTTTATTATGTGTCATCTGCCGGGCTCGTCCCAAAGTTATGTTATGTGAAACCTGACGGGCTCATCTCTAGGTTTATTATGTGTCATCTGCCGGGCTCATCCCAAAGTTTTGTTATGTGAAACCTGCCGGGCTCATCTCTAGGTTTATGGTATATCTTACCTGCCGGGCTCATCGTCAGGATTATAATATTTTTACCGTGCGGGCGCATCCCAACGTTTATGTAATCTATAATGTTATACCCACTGTAACAGTGCCTATCCCGAGTATACTGATTTGTGTCTTCTGCCGGGCTCCTTCTTTATTTGTTATATGTTACCTACTGGGCTAAGCCTCAGGTTTGCTATGTGTTTATTTCCGGACTCATAACACGTAGGATGAGCAATGATTACCGACACTCCTTGAAATACATTTTAATGTTTCATTTTGTATTACCTTCCAATTATCAACTACCGTTATTCTTTAACCATGTTTTATTCAATGTGACTTTGATAAATATTAAAAGACTGCAATGACAATATGTCAACTGAAAATAAATTATCGTTATAATCTAACTCACTCGTAAGTTCCTTTAGCAACGCTGCGATATTTTAATCCTACGTGCTATGAACATATGTGTATTTCAAGATGCATGTTTAGTCATCGCAATGTCCCTATATTAAGCATAGAGTTAATTAAAATGTTGTGTTCTGGATGTCATGTTTCAGGTTCTAGAAGGATCCGTTACAAGTGTTTCTTGCAGCCAGAGTATGTTGGACGGATCTGTTGACTATAACTATGATACCAGTGTGACGCTAGAATGCAAACAAAGCACTTTTACTGAGAATGATATGCAAGAATTAGATTGTTTAAAAGGTATTACGCAAAAACAAGCAGAGGACTCAATTTCAAGTAAATAATACGTAGCAACTTAAGTCGTTCAACCCAAGCAGATTACAATACAATGCACCGATTAACATGGAGATGTATTGTTACCAGAAGTATGATGTAGTTAGTTGCCCATGCTCTAACAACCGTAGGTACTGATGCTAAACTGAGCATCTATCTTGCTTTTAATATTTTAATATATATGGATAAACTATAAATCGAAAAACAAAACTGTCCTTGCAACTGTTAAAAGAAAGCTTTATTTATATACTTATTTTATAATAGGATATGTCCATTTGTATTAACACCGTTTCCTTGGTAATTGGCCTTAAATGTAACAGCTATTAAACAAAGTACCTGTGCTGCTTAAATACTTTCCATATGATTGATAATATAAGACACACGCATTTGCTTTAACATGTTGACAGTTTAGCTTTGAGTACCAGTAGGCAGGTGTGAAAAGTTGTAGCCGGTACTGAGGCTCAAACCTTGGACGCTCTACCGACTGAGCTAGGTGGGCGCCACTGTCAACTCAACTGACCATATAGGTATCGATTCACTGTGGTATATTCCCCTACTAAATTAAAATTCATCCCGAATGTCTTGTAGAAACTGAGATTCACTTAAGAGAATCTCGGAGAAAAACGCACCAAAGTCCCACGTGTGGCGACTATTGATGCTGGATGAGAATATGTGCAGTCTGACCGGGACACGAATCCAGTTTCCTTTGCCGACAAGGCGAATGTGTTACCGACTGTACCGACCGACCACTGACAAACTCCTTCTCATAGAATATATGTTCTATATCCTGACATACTCTTCCGACATAATGAAATTCGTCCTCGAATTTCTAATGGGTATATATGATATCGGAGCATATACAGTTACGGCCCTCCATGGGTGCTAATTGTTACAGGACAAGAAAAATGTGCAGCCTTTCCGGTACTCTAACCCAGGACCCTTAGCTAGCACAGCGAATGCTCTCTCGACTGAGCTATCAGTGTTCTGACACACTTTCTCTCCTTTCCATTGTAGGTTCTATACCGTGACATACGTACTGCATTATTGTTTGGTTTGATTTTTCGGAGAACTTTTTTAAAATTTATCGGCAGGAACACGGATAATTCAGTTAAACCGTTGAATAATGTCTATACATTATATAACATATTAAATATCATCGAAAACAACTGTGATAAATAGAAACTTTAGATCAAACCAAAATATCATTTTTTATCAGAAGAAGAAAAAATGAGAAATGACACGAATGAATGAAACACTTAAGTTTACGAGGATGACTCTATTAAACGACAGACTATTCTTCCTAGAAACCTTCGAGTATATACGTCCATACACATAGTGATACGAAATTAGAAACAATTAAAGACAAGCATAATAATATGCAAACAGAGAAAGAAACCAAATTTTGGATAGAATTATTTCGACTTTTGATCATGGTGTGTTTTAAAACATGGTCAATTCAAACCAATAAATTGTGCAGACCCTGGCCAGTCTGTTCTTTCAGAAGTAGTCAGAACTGAGGTCTGCACTATTTGTCAAGTAGCAAAGGTTTTACTGCGTAGCTATAAATATCTTAGAAGGAGAATCAATCCAGGCATAAATGTTAAAAGTTTGAATTCAGATCAGATACTGTGTTTGTATGGTATATCATCTGAAACTTTATATTCACAGGGGAAATGACAGAAATATTAAAATAATTTAAATACTTTTCAGTGATATTCACAGTTGGAGGAAATTTTATTACAACGCATTAAGCTTATTCTGATCACTCGATGGAAGAATTTTCTAAACTAAGACGTTATTTGATTAAGTTTTCAAAAATGTCAGTCAATCATAAATTAAATTTGTTTGATAAATTCATAAAACCAATTGTATGTTGTGGAAGTGAGTTTGGGGCATAGATTAGGCAATATCCGTTGAGATGTTTTATTTACAATTTTGTAAACCTATAATGGGTGTTAGAGGTCAAACACAAAACAGTTTTATATATATGGATTCCCTTAAATGAAACGACATGAAAAATGAAAATGACATCGTTTTGAAATATTAGCTTATTTTGTACATATGTATATATAAAGGTTTTGAATGCGTAATATTTTTATATATTTTTGTCAGTTGAATATATCCGTTGCTAAATTATTTAAATAAAGGAATGTGGTTCAAATATATAGTAAATATGTGATGTAAGATAATGATTTTGAAAGGTTTGAGCAACGAAAGTTATGTCATGAACAATTATAAACTGAGGCTAGTCGAAACAAACCTTTGACAAATAAATTGATATTCAAAGGCTGTTCTAACTCCAGTAATATAATTATCATAAAATGCTTGTAATATAATACCATTTACACAGGGAAAATGATTTGAAGTACGTAAGTAATATGTTGTATGTGTTTAGGTAACATAAACTAAGACTAAAATTACACTTTAATACATTTAAGTATTAAAAGGAAGATATTCAATTCAAATAACAACTTACCCTGAGCTGGATCTAAGGAGGATACAAAGCTAACAGACATTTTATATATGTGGTAGAAAATAGTTTCAGAGTTAACTGCTAATTTCAAAGTCAAGACCGAGAATACAGCGACAACGCCTAGCTACCAGTGTTGACCACGAACATAGAACATACATTCCACAAACAACAAAGTATGTTTTAAGCGCCTATATACCATAGCCACTCACTGATTTTATTTTTAGGGCTTTGAATATATGCATATCAACAATTTTATGCACTATGCGACTGCCTTTCGGCTTATAATCACATACGCTATACGAATCTTACACTTATCTAATTTGAAATTTATTGGATCCTCATTATGATACAAGAATAGATGGATTTACTTACGTAAGATTTAATGAAGGTAATGGGGGTTACATACCTTGCAGACTTTATATGTATATGGTAGAGAATAATTAGAGAGCTAACCGCTAATTTAAAATTAAGACCCAGACTACGGCGACAACGCTTAGATACCAGTGTTGACCATGAATATAGAACGTGCAATCCACATACAATATCGTATTTTCATTTTCAAGCGTGTCACTATACAATAGACACTAACGGCTTTATAACGCATACGCTAAACGAATCTTACACATCCGATCTGATTGTTACTGGATCATCATTATTATACAATAATTGATGCTTTTACATACGTAAGACTTAAAGGTGCAACTTTCCCTTAGCAGGACGCTAGAATTATCAATTTATAAGAAAACAAGAAAAAGTATTGATGCAAAGCATTAAAGGTCGCCGCTAAAGAAATGATCAAGAGCAAAGGAAATGTAGTTTTTTTATCCTGTGACTATGGATCCTAGTGACCTTATAAAGGGGTAACATAATAAACGTAGGTTTATCCGGTCAGTAGAAGTGATTCCGCTTGTAGATGCATTAATTTCTATGACGTGATACCGGAACTATTTTGCTCAATAAATCAAACAATTTTTAGACGACTGTATAAAACTACATTTTCTTTCTCTCAATATGTACACCATTGTCTGAAAAGAATAAATGATAAAAAATATAGGTCGGCCAAGCCTAGAACCAACGCCGAGACATCGAAAAAGTGTTCTAAGATCAACGCCTATACCCACTCCGTTATCAGGGATACTGCTCCTAACTGAATTTTTAGATAGTTACATATTTAAACTCAACATAGCGAAGCCAAATATATCCGTAGACTGGTTTCAAATATTCCATTAGTCAAAATATACCTTGACCGTTTGGAATCGTGCACCACATGAGAGAATAAAATCAATAATTAAAAGAAATCAAACAGTAAAAACATATTACATATACGTCTTTTGTAAAACTTTATTGTCAAGAGGTAAAATTATTTTGCATCGAATAATCTTGAAAAAAAAATAACTCACGTGCCCCTCCATGTACAGATAAATATCCCATTCCAGACAGTTCTGAAGTGGTCAACAATAAACCAATACAAGAATAAAAGTTAAATTGATGTCATATATATGTATAGGTATTTTATGTAATAAGATCACATATAACTGAATTTAAAAGTCTTTTGTAAGCCGAGTTCTACCTGTGGAATATAATGATTTTAGACCATTAAAATCAAACATTTTACAAATAGCTTACAGTTTTTAACGCGTCTGCATCGCTAGTTAATTATGTATTGAATTAGTATATACTTCTGCTAGTACAACATACCTAAATACACATTGAAGATGGCTATCTAGGACTTCGGTAACGCAAATTACATATTGTTTGAGTTATCATATTCTAAGTCCTGTTTATCTTTACCTATGGACATTTGTGTTCAAAGGCGATGATTATTTGCATATGAAATTATCTTCTAAATGTTATCTTTATTTTTTACTACTTGATAGGAACACTTATTTAAGTAAAAAAAACGTATCAGGAAAAGCTACTGTGTTTAAATTCATTCGGTTTCTGCTCTATCCTCGTGTAAACATGTATAATTGTAATCAGGTTTTACCTAATGTAGGTTATCAAGGTTAACATTTAATAATAACTGTAGAAGTCAGATGAAGGAGGTGGTTTTCAAACGAATTCAGAATATTATCTAAATGTGTAAGACATTTTATTTATGATTTAATAATTTCATTAAGTGGGTTAGAATTCCTTTCATGTGCGTTCTACGGTAATAAACAATCCTGTAATACATGCTTATACAATTTGAAGATTAAATTGGGTACATTATTTTGCGATTTGATGTACTCTTAACACATTTAGTTTCAGAAAACATGTTTAATGCTGGTATCACTGATTGTTCTACTCTCTCCCCCTCTCTCTATGTCTCTCTGTAACTCTCTCTCTGTCTCTCTGTCTGTCTCTCTCTCACACACATACACATACACACACATATGTTTATAACAGTTTGCATTTCTTACTTTTTAACTGCAGGCTTAGAACATAGTTGTATATATCCTTCGAATACAACATACATTATTGAGCATAGAAGCAAGACTTTCAACAACAACCTTTTTGGCAAAGCAATCCATTCAACAAAGGTGAGCTTTCTTTAGGTTTCAGCTTATAATTAATATGTATATATTATAGCTATTGATATAGCAGTAACTTTACATTTTTTGAAAATATAAACATTGACTTCTAGTTTGATAAAAGCATGTGTATATGTGTTTGTAATGAATTCTTCTGTAATATTTTAGTTTGTGTGGATATCATTTAAATTTTAACACATCAATATCAAAATTTAATTTCTTTGAATTATCAATGATTCCCCAATGTTGTTATATATTTGGCGATGTTTGAACAGATTAACGTCAACTGCAGTTTCGGATGGCTGTCTGACTCTGGATTAAATGATTGGGGCGTTTTAGAAACAGAATGTAATAATGGAACGTGGACGCCTGTTATACCTGACTGTGTTAATGAGGAGGATGCAGATAACAATTATGTTCCCGAGGAGGAAATGGATGATGCATTTTCAGGTAGCCGTGGGATTTTTGATTACACATACTCTATAGATTATTATCTTCTTGCCTCATTTTTGCAGGTATGTTTTACTTCTCTACACGGAATGAAAAAAATATTATCGCACAGCAAGGTTTTGTTCATACTGCTTTTTACCAGTACCTGTAATGATAATGCTTATATGGTTTATGGTTTTCAGAAATAAAAGGGTCATGTTTTTTGTCCATCCTAAAAAATGACATCAATATGTTGTCCATGTAAAATATGTTTATGTAATTTATGAAAAATTAAACCAATACAATTGCTGTACAGTTAGAATGTTCAGTTATAAATTCTGTTACAATTTAGTATATAGAAAATTGCAAAATTCAGGTTTGAATTTTTCCGAGCGCTAACAGCTAATAATAACGTATTCATAAAGGGAATTATGGCTACAGTGCTTTTAAAATGTGCAATTTATTATTGACCAATTCTAGAAGATTTTCCAACTGTGAAATAGCTGTTTCTAAGTGTTATGCACTATGTGAATAGGATTTTCCTCCATCTGATATATATTTACTACGAACAGCTTATTATCTAGCATGTTGGTTTAAATGTGTGTCATGATTATAATAAGTTATATTTTGATAGGATGCAAGCTTCCAGGGGACAAAAGGTACTTATTTAACGATGGCAATCTGACTGCAGGCGATATGGTAGGTACAATATATACACCGTGCATTTGATGCGAACAACACACATGTATTTCAAAGCTCATTCAGGTAAATTTAATGAAACGTGATTTGTACGCGATGATACTTGTCAGTAAGGCAATAGTAAGACCTAAAAACGAACACTTATTATTTTGCAACATTATTAAACAGATATAAGTAGATTTAAGTGACCGATGAAATCCATTTGTTTTTTACGAGGGTATTGGCAATTTCGCTTAACTTCTCTTAATGCAAAATATTTGATTTCTCATTAATTAAGTTCGTAAATATGTTACTTAGGACTTATTTTGCATCATTTGTATAGACAAGTAAAGGCCTGGTTAGTTCATGAGTGTATTTTTCGGGTTGAGCTAGTAATTAGCAAGTAGTTTCAAAAATGACAGTGTATCTTGGTAGAGTTGCAATTATACCGACAATCCTAGAAAACCACTTTGACTTTTCATTTTGTATGACCTTTCATTTGACCACTACCTTGATCCCTTAACCATTGCTTATTCAGTGTGAATGTGTTGACCATAACAATACTTCAGTGGTTCAACTGAATATAAACTCACTTTATATTTGTGCATAATCGTAAGTTCTCTTTGTAGCGCTGTGATTTCTTTAACCCGATGTGATATGTAAATATGTCTTTTTCGATATGCATGTTTTGTCTGCGCAATTTCCCGATTTTAAAAAAGGACATGCAAAAACAAAGCTGCAGAGTTAAATTGTGTTTTGCGGAATGTCAACTTTCAGGTTCAAGACGGCTCGGTTACAAATGTGTCTTGCATTGACAATCCGTTGGAGGGGTTTGTTTACTATTACGATGATGATATACGAGTAACGCTGGAATGCACAAAAAACACTTTTACTGAGAATAAGCTGAATGAACTAGGCTGTTCAAAAGGTATAGCGCATAAGCAAACTAATTACCTCATCTCAGGTAAATAAAAAGTGGCAGCCAAAGTCATTTAAACCCAAACAGATCATAATTACATGCAGGGGTTAAAATCGGCATTATTGCTACCTGAAATATGATATAATTAGTTGCCTATGCACCAAATGTATGTACCGACTGCAGATCTGATCTAAGGAGCTATTCTCCTTTACCTATTTTGAATATTTGGATAATCCAGGAAAGTAAGGCATGCCATAGAATAAATCAACTTCTTTTCAACTGTTAAAAGTAAGCTTTA
>JAULCC010356440.1:0-19519 GCA_032358795.1 Nuttallia obscurata | reverse complement strand
TCTTCCTCCACCTGTAATGAGCTGGACGTCGCGATATTACTGAAATACTGTTAAAGCGACGTTAAATTCCAAATAAACATAAACAATAAACAGACAAAACGATATTTTCACGCGTTCAAGTTAAAACGGTATAAAGCATACATTCAGTAGTTCTTTTATTCAACTAGTGTAAAACAGAATCCTTCTTCCATGCAAAATAAAATAATCACTGCATTTTGCTTCATATTTTACGAATGTTTCTTAGGTTTAGATTCGGACTTAAAATGCTACACTTTCCTAACTCTTTCACATATAAGTATTTGATATGAAATGCACATATAATAATAATGATATAAATGCATGGTCTATACAACTAATGACACTTTGTGTTTGCTGTATTTGGTGCAAGTTAGATATATAGTATATATGAACATGTATATGAATGTTGGATGTTTTAATCCTAACATAAACGAGATGTCTGCAGGACGCCTGCTTTGCATATAGCTCCAACTAATTAGTTTTATATGCGTATATAACGGCACCTGCAAATCTTTTTTCGGTAGATATTTTTTCAATAAGAATAGCTTAATAAAACCAGAATTTAAAAATAAACACATCACATTAATAATGATTTGAAAGTTAGCCAAACACTTTTTGACATGCATGTGCAACGCCATTTTATAGCATCATCATATGACAGAATGTAATTGTTTTGTATGTGAAGTTGTTTCTTATGTTTCGTGCCTGTTGGCTTGTGTGCAGGCATAGTTTTTCATTTTACCATATAACCTTGATGTTACCACCCTAAAGTATAACATTCCTCTACTTCACAGCTTCAAACAACCAACTTGACCAATATAACTCAACTTAATTTTAGAAACTACTGTCAATCATTTTATCACGAGCTTATCAAAACAGGTACTATAATTTACTATATTACAGTATTATTTATGTTGCTAAACGCAAAACAACTGGAAGTCAGCAAATTTTTACTCCTTAGCATGACAGAAAGAAAACTGAATCATACATCAGATATTTAATTCTTTATAGTGACATCATTGCCTGGTAATAGTTATGATCACAATATTGTTTTTTATAGTGAAATTATTTCCAGTTATGAATTTTACTAATTAAATGCATGTTCAAACAAGCACGCACAACAGCTTGAATATAGCTGCTACCAAGAAGTCAACCGGTCGTTAACTTAATTGTTCATCGATTTTTATTTGTTTTAGAAGCACTCATTAATGAACAGTTGTAAACGATATATTGAAAAGCAAATTGAATGCAGTATTGAAATGTGCATTTAGTTTACTGGAAGTTCAATTATTTTTCTGCAATTAACATATATCAATTCGTAGAAACAGTACGTGTATATATATTTAATAAATTTTTTAAAGTAATAATTGTTTTGTCTTAGCAGAATATTTCATATAAGTATAAATAAGTGCGTTGTTCTGCTAAATTCACGTACTAACTCATATGTTTTTTGCTTTTAACATCAGGCATTAATATGTGTTGGTTTTAATTTATGTACTACATGTATCAAGTAATTTAAGATTTTCAGTAAAAGTGTTATCACCTTATTATCAGTTCAGTTCACTCGGCAAATCGGCCAAAGTAAAATGAATGAATATGGCTTAGACAATATATAAATTGTAATTTGTCAGTTTTTGTACCGGCACAACGTAAAAGTTTTAGTTGTAAATGATACATGTGAAAATTTGTTTGGCAAACTGTGAATAATGTCATAGTGTTCTAAAATTAATTGGTTGTCGACGTGGGGATTACCGTTTATTTTTACTCATGTTCTTTAGATACTGTATTCGTACATGTAGTAACGTCATGTGTCAGAGATAAGTAATCATGAATGTGTCAGCTCGAAAGGGATACAAAGTAATTACTTTTGAGGTATTCGTGAAATATTTATTACACCTACCGTAAGATCAAACTAAATGTTTCCTAGGATTAATAATATACACAGTAACATCGTACCAATTTTACAGTGTGTAATATAAATAATTTTAAATTGTAAGAATAACACGGACAAGTCAAAGACCTACTTTGGTTTCTAGATTAGTTTCTTATGATTGCGGTGAATATAGGCTCCATACACTTTACACTCTAACCACATTTTGGTAGATAATGCAATATTTATAATGTCAGTTTGCAATAATTACATTTATTAATTTAAAATCTCATTATCACATTCCGTATTGGGGCTCAAAGATGATTACCTTATTTCTACGGCTAACCGTTTGGCTTTTAAAACACACAGGGTACGAAACGCCTACATGTATACTTATTTACAAGAGCAATAATATTTGTCACTCATGTCTAATAAAACAAGAAATACTTTTCAAACTACATACACTGATCAATGTCTTACGCTTCAACCTTTGAAATGAACAAATATTTGCGCTTTTAAAACAATATACTGGCGCCTAGAATGGTACTTATTTACAAACGTACCAATTGTGTAATAACTTAGTAATGAAAGAGAGCAGTCATCTAGTTTTACTACTTCGAATACATTTACCTACCACATAAAATGTTCCAAAATGCGTTTAGGCGAACGATATTACTTCGAATGATGTCATACCAAGCAAAGTCAATGTATAATAAAGCATTAGGCGTAATTGAAATATATCACCGAAATAAAGAAAGTGTACTAGAGTTATAATCAAAATTACGTTTTATCATTTTACGTGCCCCGGTCACTGTTACCTGAGATCAATAAAGTATCCACAAATTATATAATGTGCATTGTTAAACTCTGTTAATTTGACAATGCATTGAAAAATGGTAAGTAGGTAAAATAAATAGATATGAAAATAAATCGTCTACAGAAAACGTGAAAAGATAAAATTATTGCAGTTTTCTACGATAGTTTTGGACATCTCTCGTATAATTAAAATGACAAATACTTTAGGTTAACGACAAAGACGGCCTATCATAATTGACAAATAAAGATCTATACATAGCGCGACACGCCTGCAGACCCCTTTCTAAAAAGAGCATTTACTAAGTGCACGTATATGTATGACATAAGCTGCACAATCTAACATTAAATGTTATAGAGGTGTGCGCAAAAAGTTTAATGAAAGGTCTAATGCCATTTAACAGTATAGAAATTTCAAGTAAAACATGTTTTTGACATTTGACGGCCTACATATATACCCATTGAAGTGTCCTGCTTTTTATTTCGTGAAAATTTGGCAGAACCGAATAATTAAATGTCAGCTCTTTCAGTCTTCCTAATTATATTGCGCTACCTAAAGTTATTACCACCTTAAACCAAATCGAACTAGTGTATCCGCAAATTGATACCTTATACCTGAGATTTTCTATTTTCGTTTTAGCGATGGTTTATAACGCAGTTGCTTTAGTAAAGAGACATTTTATAACAACTGGAATACTGGTTATATTCAAATGTATTTTGAAGAAGTTCAGATCTTTTGAAGAGATTGCTTTTCCATTACTTTTTGCCATTTACTATTGAACAGGTATCATGTTTAATTCATTTTGAAGCGGCTATTCGCTTTCTGTTAACATCTAAATCTCTCATATAAAATGTATCATTTCACAGTTAATCATGCATCACTTATACAACTACTTATATACCGAATCATCCAGTTTTAAATACCAATATACCGACATCTTAATATGTACATGTAACATTTTTTAACGATGACTTATTCCTTAGTTTTATTCTATATGCAATATCAATTGTTTTACACTTCTCTGTGAGCACTTTGATTCAACCATGTGACAGCACACAACGATAACATTTAACGCAGCAAACAAACAGTCCTTAACTTTCCACATTTACTCAGTCTAAATAACAGCTCAGGTGATGTAGAAAAACAAACATGTGGGCATAAACGTTCAAGTCGTTATTTGCAGTGTACAATCAATATTGGCATGTGTGAAAGGCCTGATATAAAGATAAAATACTCAAATGTTACTCCTTAACGCACGATCGAAAATCGATCAACCCTCAATTACCTAATGCTCGCTGGCCATTGGACCAAAAGTTCATTTCAGAATTCATTCTCCTTAAACGATGATATGCATAACAGAGGAAGTCGTTTATAATGCAGATTCAATGCCTGCAAAGGATGTAAGGAAAATTGTGTTGAAATCAGCAAAACAGAAGAAGATAAGTTTACTACAGATTAAAATAAACTAAATAAGGACGTGTTGTTTTCGTCAGATATTCACAGGTTATGTGGAAAAACGTTTTATTTGCTTCGTTAGATAGATCAGTCTTCTGGCATCTCGACCAGAAAGAAAGGGAAATCCTGATCGCATAGTAATACATTTACTACAGGGAATAAACTGCATTCTACGAACACGTTTCTCTGTCTTTACGCATAATGACGACAACACGGGTCGACAGTGACAGGGGAAGTATTATTGTTTATTCCAGTGTGAAGCAGCAACAAGTTGACGCTACGCTCGCTTGTGATAGGCACAGCGAGAGCAGATACATCAGTCACGGTGTTGCGTGGCACAATAAAGCTCTGAAACAAAGACCGCGTGCATACTCAATGCTTAACAGGAAAGAGGAGGATGAAGGAAGTGAGAAGGACATTAGTCGTATTAGACGGAAAAGTTTGCCTGCGACTGATTTCAACTTAATAGCAAGTTTCTTATCGGTTCCAAAGTCGGAAATGTCGGATACGTCAGGGATGCTAGGAATAGGGGAGAGTGATGACAAGCTAAGGCGTGCCAGGTCCCTACGAGAAAGAGGTGATAGGCGTGGGGATCATTTAAGAAGAGTGCGTTCATTTAAGACGACTTCAAAGGGATTAGTAAATAGAGGTGATTCATTTAAGAAAAATAGGACTATTTCACAGCCAGGATCTGCAAATAACTTCGGTGCAAATGCACCTGAGAAAGTTGAAACTGTTCAAATTGTTACACCTGAAAATCATGACGAGCCGGTGACAAATCATTTTAGGGTAATGGTGCTTGGTGCCCCTGGGGTCGGAAAGTCATCGGTTATCGACCAGTTCATGACATCCGAGTTTCTGGGCTTTGGAAATTTTAATATATGTAAGTTGTTAAAATTCTTATTAAATATTTGATATATTGTTCAAATTATTATAAAAACTAATCAGTCAGCCTTTTAATTGATCTTTTCAAAATGAGAACGTCAAGTTGTTGATGGTTTTAAGTTGGTATTGTAGAAGTAATCAATGCCTTTGTCTGCTCTTTGAAGTTTTCTTTTGCTTCGACAACTTCGGGCACTTCGGATTTTTCAAGTGAAGAAGCCTCCCAGCTTGCTTGCGGTAGGTCGGTGGTTCTACCTGAAATAGGGTACAGAGGTTCCCCGGGGTCTTCCTCCACCTGTAATAAGCCGGACGTCGCGATATGAATGAAATACTGTTAAAGCGACGTTAAAATTCCAAAACAAACAAACAAAACATAATCGACAACTTTTCAAAGAAACGTGTCTAATATAATTCAGTCTATTGCTCTAGAAAACAAAAGCATCTATCTTATATTTGGGGAAAAACGGCATGCATACATAAGTTCAATTATCATGTTAAAGGTACCGCTCAATACGACAAATTGAAAAATTATTTCAATAATTGTTGAGCATAAGAATTTGTTTATATTTATACGGTATGTACTCTTATAATTGTTTTGAAATTATTTAAAGTTTGATAACAGAATGAAATGTAATAATAATTCATTCCTCCGATTTAAAAAATTAACAAAACAAAATGCACAAGAAAAGTACTGATGCAAAGCATCAAAGGCCGCCCCTGAAGAATTAAAAAAGAGCAAAAGAAATGTATTATTTTTTGTTCGGTACGGACACCAGTATAACGGTCTTCAGAAAACACGTTTCTTTTTATGTTCCGAAGTATTTCCTCAACGAAAATTAGGTCAGATTTATCAATGGCGTAAGGCTACAAATCAAAACTTTCAGTGCGTGATATACTAGTTTGGTTTGATATAATATTTGGAATGTATTGCATAATAAACACCTTTTCATGTTGTTTACTACAGTTTATTACCTTCATGCAGTGTAAGATAGTTTTAGACAAATACGCCTTATATAGTTTATGCGTGGCAAGTATGAAATCGCTATGAATTGCATTTGTCGAATGTATATTTACCAGCGTCATAGAGTAGCAGATTGCAACAGGGAATGAATTAAAAGTTTTAAATGATAAAATCAAACAATAAACCTACGTTGCACATACTTCCTCTGTCAAACTTTATTGTCAGTGGATAAAATTATCTTGCATCTAATAATCTTTTAAAAAAATAAGTCACGTTCCCAATCCACGTACAAAACAATATCCCGTTCCAAACAGTACGTCTCTCTTCAGGAGTGGGACAATGATATTCCGTTGATGAAAGTGTGCATTATAGCAATTAGATACTTATTCTGTTTAATACAAATATTCAGTTAATTACTGAATTGATAAATCACGAAAAGTCATTGTTTAACCATGTTATAATAACTTCTGCGAAAATAGAATGTAATGAATTGATACTTATACTTCATTTTGGGCCAATTGGAAAATTAGACAACTATTTGTACAATACAACAACGCATTACATGGTGATAGTATAATGATAACGGGTGATGTTGTTGTAAAACATATCTATTTGTTTGCTTAAGTCCCTAACTATATGATTCTAATCCTTAGCCTGCTATTCGCGACTGTGATAGACTTGTCACACAGCTTTGTTCCAGATATCACGCCGAATAAGTTGGCGTCTAATCCGGATCCAAGCTGTTTGATACTCGGCCAAATGTTTCTCCAAATATTGGACGAATCCGATGAATTTTAGAATCCAGGCAGATGACAGTTTAAGCAGACGACATTTTTTCAGCAGGCTAAGGGTAAATCCAGTCCATTGAACAAAACATCGTCCACTCTTATTACGATGCATACAGCTGAATGAGAATTCCAGCATCAGAGAAAAAATCAAATAAACAATCAAAGAGAAAAAAGGGAAACATATGTTTTTAAGTTCTAGTAATGAAAACATCAAACACGATCCATTAACAAAAATGAAATATTCGATATTGGATAAAAGACAAATGTCGTTAGTTACATTGAATATACATCTTAATGACAAGCTATAGTCGTAAACCGGTTGGAAATGTAATTACTTTAATGTCAGAACTAATATATCATTGACAATAGTCTTATCGTTTCTTTCCAGGAAGAAGGGTAATCGATCGATATATGTGATATTCCTTTGCGTAAAAGGACAACAAGTTTTCACAGTGGGCTTAGAAAACTTGCTGTGTTTATCAAACTTTGACAAAAGCAAACCAAAATAACGATGTATGACATCAAGTAATGATGTGCACATTATTGTATAATGTGTAGATGCATTAAAGCAATTTGCTTTGTCATTATTTCATTCTTATATTACGACCTTATCTAGTTTCCTACTTCAGCCGAAAGATATCCATACAATTAAACCAATATATGGTCATTTGATTTACGTGTGTCTCTCTGAAATGGGGGATTTCTATGTCATTTATGGCAGCTTTGACATGTTCGGCAAACATCGTTTTACACTCATGCACAATTTGTTTAAAGACCATAATAACAGTAGGGAAATCCCCGAATAGTTTACTTACATAAATGTTTTCTTTCTATATTTGTATTTCATCAATCATCACGATGCCACTAGAAGAAAATTAGCGACATGGTTTCTCGTAATTACTAAATCAAAACATGGAATAAGGGTATTGGAAATTGATTCTCTTCCAACTCTTGTTAATTAAAAACTGTCGATTGCGCAGCTTTTCCTGAAAACATCTGTCTATTTCCGTGCTGAAGTCGTTTAGTTTTTTTTTACCGATTTACAACTCTGTCAAGTATTATTTCCTCATGGTATAATTAAATTCATGACTTTGTCAATATCTTTTACACATTAAACGCGACACACTGAACAGTTCTATAACCAAACAATCTAGACCAGGTTATCATCTTGACAATTTGGCACTTCGGATTTTTCAAGTGAGGAAGCCTTCCAGCTGGCTTGCGGTAGGTCGATGGTTCTACCCGGGTGCACTCTGTGTCTGATATAGTGAACAGATGTCCCTCGGGATCTTCCTCCACCTGTAATGAGCTGGACGTAGCGATATGACTGAAATATTGTTAAAGCGACGTTAAACTCCAAATAAACAAACGAACTTGACAATTTGTCGGCCTCCCTGCCATGGAACTGATTATAACAGTTAGCTTTTAGACACTTTAACACGTGCCCTAGCATAAAACTTAAGCTGGAAATAAAACGAGATAAATATATGTCAATACAAATTGCACATGAAGACAAATATTATTTTCAGAGCTGAAGTTCTAACAAGCAAGTAATAATTTTCCGTATGTCAAATATAACAATTTGACAGATGCAATGATAACGTCGTTTTGAAGTAACATGCTAATTGTTGTAATTTGAAATTTTGTTTGTAATTCAATATGTATCAATCTTAATGCTGAAGCTTAGAAATGTTTAGTTAGCACTTCCAATATTTAGAATGCATTTTGACATATGTACCCCTTAAATAGATTTAAGATAATATGTGTTTTTAGAAACTGTATCTTTGTGGGTAGGATCTCACACATGTCTACTGAGTGCAGTCTGGTAAAAGACGTTATACTACCAAACGTGCCATTGTTATTGGAAGCTAATCATGTATAAGTCAATTAAATAATCAAGTTTTCATTTACAAAGAGGTCTGAATAACTGATCGTTTATAAGAGCATGACACATATCATACGGGCTAAAAAATTGTTAGTATTTGTCAAAATTTGTCATACCATATTGTTGTTTGACTTTGTAACATTTCATCATAATGACGTAGCGGGACAGTCTACCGAACAACCATGTCAACCAGAATAGGAAATAATGATGTCGTTAACCTTTACCATTCCCTTGAGGAAAATAACAAGTGTTGGCAACAGCTTTTCAATCACCATTATCATCTGTTGAATAGCATATACTCGGTACGCTAGAAATTGATGTCGGGTTATGGAACATCGTTCCATTTTGTTATTTTGTTATGTGTTGCCTGCATCAACAAGCCGCAATCTTATCGAAGTATATACCAACATGGTGCTAATAGCTTTTAGTAAAATGTGGAAATCTGTAAATTATTTATTGCAGACTCTCGTTTTAACAGGGAAATACGCTGTTCGGGTGATATTTTATCCAAGTATTACTGCCAGCAGGCTCTCAGGGATATAACCTTACAACGTAATATCATAAATAGTTTTGTGCGTTGTAATATACATTATTTAACAGGAAAACATTACAACAATAGCAACTTTTTTATATGAGTTTCGATATATCTCTATCTGTGAAAAAGCGAGGCACATAACATTTTACGGATAATAAGTCTTTTCAGAAAGACTAATTTGTTAAAGTTCGCAGCATTATCCATTTATCAGAGTATGTCTCTAGAATTATTTTGTCAAATAGTTTGTCTTGCGTCAAATAATATTTTTAAATAGGTTTACCATTATGTCTTAAGTGAATCATAGTTTTTGGAACTAGTATCTGTTTCGGATAGTTGGCGTATATTAACCCATTTATAGCCTTACCCCGAGTTTTAAGTCATATGCAAAGAGCTCAGAGTAACTCGGCGTCTCATTCGGATCCAATTTATTTGATACTCAACCAATTGTTTCGCTAAACGTTAGTGAATCTGTGAAGTTAAAAATAGAGGCAGGCGAAATGTTGCGCATGCACGGTATTGCTTCCGGCATTGAAGGGGTAAGTTTTACTAGAAACAGACCCACGCAAGCGCAGAAAATTCTCATGAGGTTGCAAACAAGTATGGAGGCACGTGAGTGACATAATTCACTAAACACTGAAATGGCAGGAATTATTGTTCACTCCTTGCAAAAATTACATTTACTGAAAAGCTTAGTTTGAACAATATAGGAATATTTGAAATTAATTTAAAACAAACCCCAAATGAGCTGATACTGTAAATTCTACATGTCTATCCAAGAAGTCTTTGTCCGATTGGGCGTGCAATTTGAGTAAATCTTTTTAGACTGAGACTGGCATAAACGTCTACATACTGTCTTTCAATGCTTTGTTTATGAAGTGGTATTATGTGACTGTTTTATTGGTATTTAACAATGCTTATTTCATATACTATTTATGCACGGAGCAACATTATATTATTACGGTTGCATGCCAGAAATACGCAGGTGTATATAATATGTAGGTTTAGAAAATGAAGATAAAAATTAAATAACGACGGGAGGAATTTACGAAACTGTGATGCCCGCGTAAAAACTAAATGCGAAACCGACTCAGCTATGTCACCAAAATAAGATTTATGCAGGCATAAGCCACTACCTTAACATAACTACAATTGTTTTCTTTTTCTAGAAATCAAGAAAACTAAACAGAAAACAAAACAGAACTATAAATATAGCATTTTGGTCAATGTTGCAATAAAAGAAAATCAAATATATTAAAGTGCCCCTGTTAATGCGGCTCATTTTTGCTATTAGTATCATAGATGTTGCATTATGTTTGTTGTATTGTGTGGCTATATTGGCTATACCGCCGTGTAATCTTGACTTCTTTAAGTTGTTTCTTAGACTTAGTCTTGATGTCTGCATTTCAAATACAATCATCGAAATCTTAGGGGTAATATTTCGTTCTTCTATTCCATTTATTTGATGAAAGGAGTCTAACCTTTCAACCGCAAGACCTTTGTTTCTAAAGATGTTAAATATCTGCATACATGAATATATGACGGCGACAATGCTTTGATATATAGACTCTAGGTCCTTTTTTGTTAGACTTAATATCTTAATATATTAATTAGTTAAAACAAGCTTTCTTTGATATACAGCCAGAAGTTGCTATTGATATTTGACATATGCCACCTTCTTTTGTTTATAGGCTCGTGAACCTAACTAGCTTTTTTAACTAGAAGTTTAATTATAAAAACACGTGTAGAAAAGATTGCCAATTTGTAAAATGTTTAATTTTTCCATTGTTAACTTCTGCTGTGTTTAGTTGAATGTACCAGTATATAAGCAAAATTGAAAAGTATGTTTGTTATAACCCAGTTCTTATCGATTTGGTACGAGGTAGAAGGAAATGAAATACAATTATCGAAGAGATAATGACATACTATATACAATATTTGTTAGATAATTTCTAATTGCCATTAGTGGATGCTGTGCTAGAAATTTATCATTGCAGACATGGGGATCTCGTGTGTCTGATGCGACCTGAAATCAACATGAGAAAGTTAAATATTGTTTTAATTATACGTTTACTGAGCGCTCACATGCCATAATAAACGAATGTACTGTGATGCAGTTAATACAGTCCAGTCATTACAAAATATTAGCAAACGTAACATTACGACTTGGAGGTCTAGTATTAAGATGCAGCTGGTAACGATGTTGTAGTCTCGGAGAGAACTATTTGGAGTAAAAATGCATAATACGATAAATGAATTTTCTTGGCATAGTTGGGTCTAGACAGAGACATAAGGGGAAAACATTAGATAGAAAACATACACTTGTTCAATTTAAATATATTAAGAGTATGGTTCAATTTCTTTTCTGTCATAAATTGATGTATTTTGTAATATAATCTTATATAAAATGATATAGTTGAATGGATAAATGCATAAACATTTGCACTGGAGATCCAGTGTAATGTTCTTCTCACGAAAATCTCAAGGGAAAATTAATTTCACGAGCAAATGGTTCAAAGTCCACATCATAGTTTATCGAAACATAAAAAAATATCTAATTCAATAGGAAAATGACAACAACAGCAATATATATATACACATATGTATATATGTGTTGGTGTGTTTGTAGGTATTATGTTAACGTGTCACTATAATAGAGATTGTTAACACACAGCAACATGCATTTTTGTAGAACTCTTCACAACTTTGTAATTTAGGGAAATGAAGACTGTAAATATAGAATAAAATTAATGTTTAAACTTAATAGCGTGTGTTAACTTTTCAATGCAGATTTATTTATAATTCAAAAGATGTCCACTTTTAAACGATGGTTCATTAAGCGTTAATAAGGTTGTAAGTTTGATGTGTTCAAAGGCATATGTAACCATGTACGTTTTAATGCTTGCATTTGTTTAAATCATTGACCAGTGTCTGTAACATGTTCGACACAATGCACTCGGATAGCGGCGTGTATTGATGTTTGTGTGAACTTAGCCGTCTGTATGACTCAATAACATACATGATATATGATAAATACGTAATATATAAGAAGTTCAAGCGATTAAAGCATAAGTTAATTAGACTAGAAATTCAGTTATATACTTATTAGAGAGTATTATACTATAACGCAAACATTTTGATGATGTTATATTTCTCTGAGGACCCTATGTAATTTACTAGGAGAGCATTAGAACATGTATGTTGTAGCTGTCAAACAATAAAAGTTTTGAATATTTATATATTTGTTTCATTTTGAATTTCAAACTATAGAAAAATAGAAGTTCCTTAAGATTAAAAACAGCGAAAACAAATCAACAAAAGGCAACAAATAAAACAAAACAACAAAAAACGTCTTATCAATATAGTAATATTGTCGAACGAAAATATAAGATTATAAAAATATTGAACTATTTTCTTCGCATATGTGTCTTTGACATTTCCGAAATCTGTCACTGCACGTTTTCCTCATTCGTTTTACATCAGGTATTGATATAGTTTATGCCTTTTTCACAAGTTAAGCCATAATTCTTCATGCAATGAAAAAAGTTTGTCTGCTGTGTCGTTTTAGTCATTAATTATGATAGTTACTTTACGTATGTTGATTTAAATTGAACTGTATTCACCAAAAGTTCTCAATTATTGAATGAGGAACAGAAATGTGATTCCCAACTGCAGAAAGCATGCAGATTTAGAAATATATGTACGGAATATGAATAATTGAAAAGCTTTCCTTCACCATACTCAAATAAGCATGTAACACTGTATCACATATCTCAGCCATGCAGTTCAATCGGTTTCAGAAGCTCGTCTTGGTGGTTGCTTTATATCGTTATTACAGGTCAATATGAAAAAAAACTGCATGGCGTCGAAAAAGCATATCGATTTATTTGAGATATTTGTAGAATCGTGTGTTCTGTGTGACGATGGACTAATTATCTATTTAAAGATATATATGTATTAAGGCATATTTAATAGGGCATGTGCCTGATAATAATATTGGATTAGGTAAATCAAATGAAAGTTATTTCTAATAAAGGACATGTCCGTTTTGTCGTGGGAATTCTTTGCTTGATAGAAACTACATTAACTTAAGCATAATATTAGGCCACGTGCGCGGACCGAAGAAAAGCAATAATGACGTCATATTTTGCCTGAAAATGACGTCATATCCGCCGAATTTCTGATTTCTCCATGTAAATTCTCGTAATTATGCATATCGTGATTAGATCATAGTCGGTCGTTTAGATGCAGTTAACTAAATCACTGGACCTTAAGGTCTCGTGGTCTGAATTACTGCTCAGCTCTTTGGTGTAGAATAATGCACGATAATGCAAAGCTGCGAATGAACTACTTCTTAAACACACTGGCATAGTGATTACTCAGCGGTTGCTAAGTACACATTGTTATATATGTATAAAAAAAAACATTAAACGGAAATTGTAAAAAATCGTTAAAGTGTACAGCACTACAAAAATAAATGTTAAACTCTCATCTATTTACAATATAATTGTGGGTTAAACACACTGCAAACAAAGTATAAGATGTGATGATGACAATGGCAAGCACTGGTGCAGATGCTATTAGTTATAACATATTGTTTTGCCTGAAATCAGATGTAGCAAATCGGGTTGTTGACATGATAATTAGCCGGCGCACGCATATGTTGTCTTCTGAAAAGGATCTAAATTGTCACCTGCAGTTTTTGTCTTTGCATGAGTGTAGCTACACTGACGCCATGGCGTTCTATTGCAATGGATCAGATGAAAAATAACCTTAAAGGAAAACAATGATTTATATTCCAATTGCCTGAATATACCAGAGTTACCTTATTGAAAGTTAATGTAAGTTTCTACTTAAATTATATTGGTTTGATACTTTTTGAGTGAGACACACGGATCAATTATTGGATATTGTTCATATCAAAAGGCAACCTCATACGTATATTGGGACCTCCGTAGATCACCTGGATTTACTTGAAAAAAATATGCGTCTCGACTACGAAGACCACTGGTGGAGGACAAACTGAGTTTAATTCAAACATTTATAAACGCTGAGCTTCAGAGGCTTTTTTAAAACCGATGCCGAAAACCTGATATACCAGATTGTTGACATACTTTTTGTATAACAACAGTCAGACTCAAACAAACCATGAGTTTAACTTTATTTTACATCATTTCATTTGTACATGATATATAACTTAATTGAATCAATATAGATATTTAATTTACATACGTAACATGGATAACACACAGCTACACGTCCTAGTTGTCTTGACACGTTCTTGTCACAACTAATTACCCAAATGATGTATGACAGTGGCTTCTCTTGTACTTAGTTTAGATCATTTGTTTTGTAACTGCCGTCAAATAATTGATGTTGAAAGAGGCAATTATTGATTACCCATGCCGTTGTCTAACAGAAATGGTATGTTTTTTCTTCAATAGTATGGTTATTGTACACGATAGACTGTGTGGATACTAGCGTATTCTGCTTAAATTAAAGTAGTGATTTCTAGCATAGCTTTAATTCTAACAGTAATGAGATTGATGTAAACGGTCTGATTACAGCATAATCTAAAACATCGGGTATTTATGCATCTGTTACTCGTTATGCATTTATATGGAAATATACTCTTCTTTTCGTGATATACTGGATATCGATAGTTTTTGCTTAGAGTATCATATTAGTTTATAACCGAACACAGACTATAAAGTTGCCTTCAAAATGCTGTAGATAAAATCATTCATCACATGACGTTGCTTATTTCCGGTGAAATATAACCATCACGTATGTTCTTATACATACGACACGTTACATATAAGAACCGATTTATCAGACCTAAATATTGATCCGCGGCATAGTTTACAGAATAAAACTAATCGATGCCTTGAAGTTAAAATTTGTTTTTTTATTTGTTAAAGTTAAAAGTTTGTTGCATTCTAGACAGAGGTTTGATAGACTTCTCCCACTTAAATGTGGATCAATTGTTTTGGTTCATGATTATATATAGATTTAGCATAGCGTCTTTATTTGGTCAAAGTCATGCATTAGAATAGCTAAATGGAATTTCAAGTTTTCTTCTTCCTTTATTGTTGTGTCATGTGATAAAAAGAATATCAGATTCGTTTCCACTTTATATAAAATTTTATAAGACTCGTCCTAGAACCTTTACAGAGGCTCGCTTAACAAAGATTCCTGGACTCGTCTAATAATATTTTATGTAAAGTGAAAACTCATAAGATATCTTCTATTTAAACGTGTTGTCAAAGTGTACTGTAAGTCACGAGACTTTTAAATGTTACATACATAATTTTACACAATGATTTTATTTGGATACATAAACCTAGTAATGGGAAACATACATGTGATAATCAAACTTTAATACTACTCAAAATTCTAAAATGTTACTGTTCAAATTTTGAAATGTGTTTGTGAAGTCTGGGGCAACGCGATTTATCCCTCATTGAAAACAATTATTCATATTTTTTAAAATTTATTCTTAGAGTTAAATATGCATCTCACCCCATGGCATACTATCTGGTTACATTGGTCACTATCCTCTGTCAAGTTTTATTACAAAGTGAGTGGTTGATTTTTTGCTTACTTTAGTTTCTACAAATGAAGGTAAATTATCTACAAAGTTAAATAAGATAATGCTAACACATTTTAAACGAAAACGGTATGGACTGTAAATGAATAAACCATGTCTAAATTACTTTTGATAAATGTGGACTAAACTGTTTTTGGAATAACCAATTCTGCAATTGAAATCAGAATTAAATTTGATGTCAAACTTCATGACTGTTTTATACAATGTTTACAGATACAAATGGATGTGTATGTTACTTTGACAATGTTACTGATTTCTGTTCGCATAATTTTATAAAAGTCATCATCATCTCCCTTTTAAATAGGAACGATGGCTTAATATTGACCGAAACGATATAAATGTCATGTAATACTATGTCAATCAAATGAAATCACGATCTTATCAAATGTTCGTACATGACTTTGCTGATGTTATAAAACACAACAGGCTAATAAATGGCTCTTTGTCTTTATTTATAAGTATGTACATTGTGTAAACATGAGTCTCTGAACTATGTCATTAACATAAAGCACTCACACAGTATTTACCTCCTATCACCCGTAGAGAGTACAATAAAACCTGAAACATTAGAAAGTGAATCTAAGGCGGCTAAATGTTGTTTATACTTCAACCCTTAGCCGGCTGAAAAAGTGTCGTCTGCTTAAACTGTCGTCTGCCTAGATTTTAAAACTCATCAGAATTGCACAATATTTGGAGAAACAACTGACAGAGTGACAAAGAGCTTGGATCCTGATTAGACGCCGATGTAAAATACTGTAATCTGTCATCACCGTGTTATGCGGCTTAACGTCAGGTGGAATACGAGTGACTTTGTAATTGTATACTGTTTGAATAGGCATACGTTTTTAGTGTGTAAGGAACTTACTAATTACATGTACATGTAGTTGACTGACGTCCTTACGAATGGTCCGTAGGTGTTATGCGAGAAGAACACCTTTCTAGAACGGTTCTATCAAAGAACAGATGTAACACAACATCAAGTATTTCGCATAATAGGGATTTGTTTATCAGAGGAGAGTGTAAATTTGCTCTTATTCAAAAATAGCATACAAAAATAAACCGGGTAAATACAATTTGATACGACGGCCTAAAGCTGAAATGAAATAATGACTATTTTACCATTTCTGAATATCTCGAGTGGATTAACCTTTTAAACTTCGATTGCTTTCCAATGAACGAAGTGGTGGTTTTCTTGGAATTCACAATACATGTAGCTAGATATTCTATGTACATATTAAAAGCAAATATTTTCAATATTTCAGCTGCTGTAAAATCAATGGCATATTGCTCTATACCTTTACTGACAACCTGAATAAATCTTAAAAGCTTAAACAAACCTCTATTTGCTTTGTATATACAACTGGATTGATCGCTCGTTTTTACCAAGGTTTGAAGCAAACTGGTAAAAGGTAAAGCTCTAACAAAATACTTGAAACACATCTTCTGAAAGCAGCTAGCTGTGTTTGTTCCAGTGGTATTTATACAGATTGCAACATACAAATTAACTGAAATCACTACCGTAATCTCAGTCAGATAGACGGTATACATATGTATTGTGCCAACTCGGTACACATTTAAGCAATGACTGACACCGCTGGCAAAGATCTAAAGAATGTTTGCAGTTATAACACTTCGATGATGGGTTAATACCTTTGATATCATTTGATACAAACTTAAGGTTTCGAAGCAATATAAGATTAATAGATAAGCCTTGATTATATCTTTTTTGGCGTATATTTCGTTGTAGTGAAACGAATATATCGCCGATCTTTTAATTTAAGGCAATTATTCATTTACCGAATCAACAGGTAGGATTCCCCTTAAACGCATAGTTAATTAAAGTTCTGACGAACCTGTTTATCAGGTTTTATTGGTTTAGCGTTTTCTTAATCCGAACAGGGCATTAAAAGCAGGCAAATATTTGGTATTAGCTTTTGCGAGGTACATGTATTAACTAAATTACTATCAGTTACAGATACAATAATCTAAACTAAAAGTTTATTTGTAAGTACAGATTAGGAGGTGAATACAAAATAAACATACTTTGCTTGCTATCAAATGAATTGCATCATACTAGAGAGTCGAAATTACATTTAACAGATAAGAAAGTTTTATCTAATTATTTTACTTTTTAAAACAGTGCTACGAGTATATTCTGATAATTTTCACAAGCAATAAACAATAGCCTTTTCTTCCAAGATAGTTAACCCTTTCGGTGCTAAATAATTTTCGTCTGCATATATTGTCGTATGTCTCAGTTTTCAAAGTGGCTATTTCTTGACTTTCTGTTAAAATAACAGAATCAGGATGTCAAACAGTTTGAATCCTGATGAGCGGCGTCTCTTGTGTGAAGCTTTTGTTTCCCAGCGCGCAGAACAGTAGTTGCAGTCTATTGACTTGATAGAATTTGTCGCATACTTATAAATAACTAAATCAATTTTATACATTTTCAAATGCCGTGCACAGGTTTGCAAATCTGCTGTACGTGCCGATTTCGCACATGACTGATTACCTATTTGACGTGTTAAACGATTAAGATTCCCTAAAGCTTGTAGAATCACGACAAACTAAGGAAACTGTGGTGTTTCATTTCTAATGATGCACGTATTTCCATGGAAACCATGATTGATTACATATTTCTATTTTTTTAATATTAAGTCACTTTGCGTCAACTTATTTCATTGCCCTTCCTTTGTCCTCAAAGAGGCATTGTAGAGGAATTAAACCCGCACACTATATTTAAACAGTGGAACATAATAGTTGATAATAGTTGATATGAAAAATGGCCAATTATATTATAGAAATATACGACTTTAAGATGATTTCTAATAAGTTTATAATCTGATCCCCCAAAAAGATATTTTGGGTTGTACTCAAAAGGGACCAGGCTTTATTGGTATCATTGGAAAGCTAAGGATGTCTTAAATACAATACTAGATGTTGAATTTGTGTCAAAAACCTTTTAAAATCATTATCTAAGTAACTTCCAAATTAGATATTTTTCATGGAAACCTAATTGCAATCAAAGGGTTTGATATGCTATCGTTTGTTTTTACAGTAGAAAAATATAAATCTAATACAAAAATATCTTTATAGCGAAAGAGTTAAAGTACTTAGAAACACATGATTTGCTACTTTATAATTAGTTATTCTATACAAAATAACTGTATGGTTATTGTAGATACAATATTTTTTTGATAAATTAAAACAAAGGTTATGTTAATTGATACGTATATCATGAACTTATAGTTAAACATTTAGTACTTGTTTTCCAAATTAACAATATAAATTATGTTATGTTGAGTAAAAGTATATAAAGCGAAATGTGTACCACACAGCGTGTGCTGTCATCCGCGTGCGTGCATATGAGTAAATAAGTAGCATAGGAAACATTTTTAGAGACTAAATATTGGAATAAACACCTCTTTGACTAGCAAATACGCAAATTATTGCGATTTTGAGATCATGTATGCCTCAATATTCATTATTGAAATTTCTGTGATACTGATGTTAGAAGCATGTGTGCATATGTGTAAATAAGCATCATCTGATTATTTAGTAGCGGGTACGGTTGCTTCAACAGTGTCCAGGATGCCAACAACGATGTTTTAATAAGTACTCGATTTTAAGTTTGTTTTTTTGTTTTGGAATTTAACGTCGCTTTAACAGTATTTCAGTCATATCGCGACGTCCAGCTCATTACA